>CM021109.1:463298644-463336157 GCA_007115665.2 Sequoiadendron giganteum
ATAAGAACCTAAGGGAGCTACATACAAATTCAATTCCATAGAGAAACTCAAAATTTTAACCCTTGCCTCGAATAGACATTGACTTACTTTAGCTCTTGTTTGGTTTGCATATTCAACAACCCAAGACTTTTCCATGTAGCAACTTTTTTAGACATTTGACTAGCTACTCTAGGAGAAATAAAATTTTATGTGGCACCAATATTTATTAAAATTGAAATAGTAATTCTAGACAAAGTACCTAAAACTTCTACTAGAAGTAATTTGATACTTTGCTTGTTGATTATCCACGGCAGCATGAATCCTTTGCTAAAATGAAACTCTTTGAGGTGGAAGAGAGTTACCATATGGTTATGACCTTGATGGTTTTCTTGGAAAATGACTCGCATAGTGATCCCCACCACATTATAACATCCTTTCATTGGTCCCCTCCTTTTTGTAGGTCTTCCAGAATTACTTTCGTTTCCACCAGCATTGCTATTAAAGTTGTTGAATTTTTTGTTATTTCCCCTTTAATCTCTCCTTGGTTCATTCCAATTATTCTAGGGTCCCATTGTCCCCTTGCTTTTGAAAAATTTGCCCCTCAATAGGCTTCTTTGGAGCTTGATTGGTTTGCAACCAACCAAACTTCCTTCTATTTTTCTCCCGGTAGTTTGAAATAGACTTAAGCCTTTGTTCCTAATTGATTTCCTTCTTGTACGCCAAGTCCATGGTAGATAGAGCATGCACGTCTACTATGACACCACGTGTGTTATTACCTATTCACTACTATATTGTTTAGTAAAATTGTTTTAATATGTATGAATGTGTTTTGTATATCGATTTTAATGGAAATCTGATGAATGAATGTTTGATTTAATTTAATGCTTTATAATGATCCTGTATATGAAATATATGTGATAAATATGAATGTATTGTTATCGGCTAACTACTGTTATGATGTATTGAGTTGAATGCAAGAACAAGTTCAAACCTCTGGAAGAGAGGGGAAGTATCACTCTGGAGAAGAACTTGGTCTGGTAACCTTTAATTCAGCCTAACCAAGCATTCACACACTCACACCCTAGTTGGTCTTAGTCGAGTTAGGTCACTTTGGGTAAATGGCAAGTGATTTTTTTTATGAATGTTTGGATTGAGGAATGTGATTAAATCTTGATGTCAAGTATAAGTCCTTTCTTGTGTATGTTTATTTTTGTATCGATGAGATATATACATTATATATATATATGTATGTATGTGTCTATGATAAACTCATACATGTGAGTAAATATGTACATGTGTATACATAGGTAGATGAATCTACACATGCTTATGGATGGATTACCCATATGCATGGGGATACCAGTTAGACTAAGGTGACATATATGTATATATACACTTTGTGTATATATGTCGATTGATGGATATGAGAGTATAAGTGTTTTTATAAAGGTATTAAAATAATATAGATACATATATATTAATATATAATTGTGTATATATATATGTAGTGTCATACGATATAAATTTATATATGTTTGTTATTTGGAAATTAATGCAATAGATAATCATGAGTAACAATTATATATGCATGTGTGTATATATATATACATGTGTGTGTATATATATATTTGGATATAAATATATAATATATAAATGATAGTTATTTAATATATTCAAGCGCATTATGCAATGCTAAAGTTGACAATAGTAAAGTGCTTGAATAAAACCTATGCACATATAGCACTGCCTTGTATAAAGGTGTTGCATAGTATTTAACTAGCGCATGAAACAAAGTGTCAACCAAGTCAACAGGTTGCACATGTTGCTGGCATAAAGTGAAACATTGGCAAAGGAATGTAAACAATTTAAATGCTGCAAGAAGTCTGCACCCACGCTATCTATAAGGGTGCCAAAACTGAAATGTGGCGCTAATACCTATAGCCTTTTGGAAGCAAAATGGAGTCTTAAGCATGTAGATGAGTATGAACTTAGTCAATGATAAGTTGAAAACATTATAAAGGGATAGTAAACTTTTAAACCAAGTAGGAATTTTTTTTAATAGCTTACTATTTATTTGACTCAGTAAAAGAGTCTTGTTGTCTCTTGAAACAAGTCGACTCAACCATTTGAAAGGTGAGGACTATTATGTGTTGCAAATATGTAAGTTAGTTTGATGATTCATTGCATGAGGATGGAAAGGTGGCATGAGTATTAGCTTGTTTGTAGCCTTTGGTTGCACATTTTAGTATATATAGAGGTGCTCATTCTATCATTTGCTACACTTTTCAATCTAATCATTTTATTGTTATTTTGCTGCTTATTTTGTGCAAAGTGAGTTGAGAGATTGAGAGTTAGTGAGTTATTTTTTAGTTTGCATTAGTGTTGTTGAGAGATTTGGTAAGAGGCTAGAAGTAGTAATTGGGTTGTTCTTGGAGGAAGTTGCAAGAGAGCTTCAGCAATCAAGCTAGGAGGGAAGAATTATCAGTTGGAGCTTTATATAGGCATGTTGATTTCTACTCCTTTGTTATTATGTTGGAAATATTATTGATTTATGTTGCCATGTTTGGAAATATTGTTGATTTATGTTGCCATGTTTGGAAAGAATGTATTTTATGTGTGTTATGATGCTTGGATATGCTTGCATGTTTCTTGATTATTTCTTGTACTTGTGAAACATTTATTTTTAGTTTGTATTTATATAGATATATATACTATATTGGATTTTATACGAATGTATCTTTTTGTACTATACGTATTATGTCAATAATCTAGGTGTGTAACATAAGATATAGTTGTTTTGAGATACTTAGTAGAAAAGTCATTTAAAAATGAGTTAATGGGAAGGTTATTCCTGGGGTTAGCATAATCCATGGGAAAGGAGATAGCCTTCGAATAAAATACTAATGGTCAAATACAAATCAATCAATTATTGTGGTGAAACAGAAGACCCTCACTCAAAGTACTGGGTGATGAATTTTTGGCCAAAGTAGTGTAATTAGCCATTATTTACACTATCAGTTCATTGTGATCCAATTTACATACTAGGCTAGGAATATCATACACGTAGTTGTAGCCACATTATGGTAGATCTAGATATGTAGGACACATCACTATGCTCGGGAAAGGCTATATGAAGGATGCGGTTGCCAAACCAATCCCTTCATCGAAGGGAGGACCATCTTACCAAGTTTGGTAGATGTGCAGGGACCGTAGTAAGTCCATGGCTGACGGAAAAGCACTTGAGTGATGCCTCTCCTCATGCAGTTGACGACCAAGATTTGGGAGAAGGACATTTTGGACCATTGGTATTTCTAGTTTATGTAAGCTTGTTGAAGCTATGTATGTAATCATGTATCCATCTATATGGAAATTTTAAAAGTGAAATATTGAATTTATGAATGTGAAATCATACTTGTGTTGATGAAATGATTATTTGATTATGCAATGGAAAATTTTGGAAACATTATGTTTCAAATGGTGCATTTATTATTGAAAAGAAGAATTTTTTTATTGCTCATAATGTTAGATGCATAAACTATTCACTTGTGGGTAAAATATAGAAGAATTATTGGGTAGAACAATGGGCATGTTATACATGGTATTGGAGCTACTAGGTTCAGCTCTGGAACCTATGTGATCGTTATGTTCCTATCCAACATTATATGAGTCTAATATTTGGAAATTCTTGTGTCAGGATGGTGCATCTCAAGATGACTACAAGGAAGTTAGTAATTAGATATGAGCACTATTGTAACAACAAGACCTAACATGCAATGAGTACCAAATATATTACTTCACCTACTAATGAAAAACATTGCACAATCATAATGACTAGAAAAATTTTAGATCACAAGGTGTGTGAAATCTGAAATCCACTGTCAGTCAATATGCATTACATTGCATAGAATTGAGAAGAAGAATGCTCAGTCATGTAGGTAATAAAGGCTGATAATTTCCTCCACTTTTATTAATTCTTATAAATGTTGACCTTGCTTTCACAAGAGTCAGTGCTAAGTCAGAAGGATCTAACAGTAATTTCATACCTGTGAGATCAAGATTGTTGGGACCTTCTCCTCTCCTTACTGTATGCAACCCCTCCCTTCCTTCTCTTCTCTCCTTTTCCTTCCAACTTTTTCCCCCTAATGGTCTTATTCTCCCTTATTTTATTACCACATACACCTCCTTTGCTAAGTGGGAAATGGGGCACCCTTTTTTAAGTGCTAGGTGTTACTTTGTTTGTTTTAAAACCTCTTTACCCTTGTTGCAGCTGGTTGCAACTTTATGTGTTGTCATTTCCTTTTCTTACTTTAAGGAAGGCAAGCATATGGCTACGTACCTTTTAGGGTATGCTTTATTTTGTTTTCTTTTAACACAATTTCCTCCCAGCTTTTGGGTCCCGCCTCAAGCTTACTATTTTTGTTCAATTTTGTTTTGTGTGATTCTTTTGTAAAGGCATGGGTCCCACCACAACTCTTTATCACACCTTCTAATTAAAAGGGGGATGAATATTTTGAATTTGTATATTTTATTTTTGATTGTGTATATGCTTTTTTTCTTTCTTTAATCTATATACATTTTCTATTTACTTATCCACATAAGTATGAATGTAAAATTATTGATTGATAATTTTAATTTCTTATTGAGTTAATAATTAAATAATTAAGATATTTCAATTTACCCTTCCTGATGCAATATGCAACTTGGGAATAACGCTATGTGCTCATGTGTGCTACTTTCACACAATTCACCCCAGATGGCTAGACTCTGCTTCCCGATGATACTCTCTCTTCAACGAGAGTGCATAATTGCCCTGTAACATTCCAAAAGTCAAGAATAACATTAGCCCATAAAATTCAATCATATAGTTGTGTATGAATTATAGGAAATCATTCATAACACCATGATTAATCCCATTTGATGTGTCATTAAAACAATTAGTTTTTAACCACTATCTGGAACAACTATTTATATCTAGATAGAACAATAGACAACACACCAATATAAAATTCTAGGGCCAATCGTTATGACAGTTAGCTTTCACATTCAGTTGAACATCCATATCAACATAACAATACAAAATTTAGGGTCAGGTTTCATAATCAACTAAACATCCATACAAAATTTAGGGTCGGGTTGCAATTAGGGTTGTGACATCCTTTCCCCCTAGGGATAGTCACGTCCCGATGACTATATGATACAATGATAATCATTGCAATGTCAATTTTACATCATAAAGAAAGAGGAAAGAAAAAATAAATAAATTCATGATTCGTACCTTTGCTTATCATACCTTTGTAACTTGGTTAAGTTGCCTTGAATTGCTCGACAATGCACCTAACATAGTCTTTAGGTCTAATCACCAATTTAACTCTTGCACTAGTGTTAGCTTATCACAAAAGATTAATATCTTATGAAACTCTCAAAGAGTGATTCATTTTGATAATCAACATGATTATATGCAAATATATTACATTTAAAATTTTCAAATATCTCATTTTCAAAATCATACAATTGAAAGTATCATTAGGAAAGATCACAAATTTATCATATATCATCCGCAAAATACATATTCTACATGAATTCAATTTTTGCACTCATCTTGTCCTTATCTCTTTAAACATGGTGAGTTGGTATACAACTGGTTTATAATCTTTACCCATGTCCCTTTTTATTTACAATTGTTTAGGATATCAAGCATTTATCCTTCATAAGATGAGATTCTCACTATCTCATTCAAATTTCATGCAGTTTTGCACAAAATTTTTAATTCGTATTAAACATACCTTCTCATATGTGACACTAAAAATGTGTTTTTCATGTGTGACCGAGAGAGTCAATAATTAAATTATTTATTTTAGCAATTATGTGACCTAGACAATATGTTCATCTCATCTCGCATGCCTACTCGCATGGGATCTGAATGATGTGTCCATCATGTCACGACATGTGTGAAATCTATGCTATCATGAAGTAACTGACACTTGCAACCTATTTAATGCTTTCTAGCATAATATCTATGCAAATGTCCTTTTACTCGTGGAGTGACCCAAACTTTGGCCAAAGGATTTTATTCTTTATTTATACCCTTAGGATAACCTGGAAGCCACTTAGCACCCTTCAAACACATGTCCCTTTCTATAAGAAATACCAATTATGTTCATCTTATCATACATAATTTCTTGTACCTGAACATATTTGAATAGTTCCATGGTATTTATTGTTTATAACCATCTCATAGTTCCTCCTGATTCACTATCAATTGTGATATCATTCCAAGCATTTCATAAATAATAGAATCACCATTATAACCCCTAACAAGTGTAGCAAAATGAACTTGTCAAGAGTCTAGAGTAATTAATTTTTGAAATCCACAACATCACCATGAAAAATACCGTGGACATCACAAGTAGAAGCATCAAAACTATCAACAAATGGCCTCCTCTAATGCATATGTCACAATCTTTGGTGAAGATTCCTCAACGATGGCATCCATAGAAGCGAAGATTGGAGCTTTATATGAAGAGACTAAAGAATGTGGACATTGAAGGAGACTCGATGGTTAAATAGTGCTATAAAATCAAAGAAACTCAACAATTGGAATTTAAAAGAATGCCTATAAATGATTTGGTCAATTTTGGATAAATTTGAGGACTTCACAATAACACATGTTTGTCATGAGGGCAACAAAGTGGTTGGTCTCCCGACTAATCAAGATTTGAGCAAGAGGAGGCAATCAAAGCATCCAATGTAAGTGAGGATTGGGGGGGTCTTTGTGGGATATTAGAGATTGAGAGGACATTCATAACTATCCAGGTTGAAGTCGCCTATTGTGATTATGGCTATCCCATGAAAACTTACAACAACAACAATGAGAATAGTACCCAATCTCACAAATGATCTTCATACAAGGCTAAGCTTATTAAAAATGGTGGCAATATCTTCAAAGGTAGTAAAGATGGGGCATTAAGTTGTCATTGTAGGGAAACAATGCAAATATAAGGAGGATCTACCTATGAAAATTGCACAATTATACAACATTTTGGTACCATATATGGAAGGTGCAATTTTATCCACGATCAAAAGGAGCTTATTCAACAACAACCATGTTCACGATACTGCAATCTTGGAAGAATTTTTTACGACTTTCATTGACATTACAAAAGGAAAATGCATGGGGAGCTGGCAACCAATAGATATATCAAATCCTCTAAGCACAAGGAAATATTTGCAATAATCTCTAACTACTACCCTTGGGCTGCCAAAAATATTGGGGAAGTCTTTAACAAGCATCTTTTAATGTGTAACAACTTGTTCTACAAATGTCTTGATTTCTTTTCAACAAGCTTGTTGAAATGCAACATGGAAGCTTTCCGAAAATTCATGAGTACAAATCCAAACCTCTTGTTCTCACAACAATTTGAGAGATTAGAGGGGCTGAAAGCAAGAAAGTTGTCCTTACTATATAAAATAACTAAACAAGGGAAAAGTAATATCTTTCCCTCACACATGAGGCTTGTAATATTTTTTCTGAAAAAGAATGGAAAGGGAGCTACCCCACGACAACAACTTATGTATCAAGAAATAACAATCCTCTACTGTAACCTTACCATTCATAAGAAAATTATGAATAATGACTTAAGAGGGAAATGATGATAATTGAGCTACAAGTGTGCCCACAACAATATAAGCCATTCCCCAAATTCCATGAGTCCAAGTCGAGAGAGTGTGACAAAGATGAAATGGCAAAAAAGCTCAAAACTAGCTAACCTCACAAAATCATATCATTTATCAACAAATTTCCATACCAAGGGGTTAAAACAAGAGCAAACCTGCACTTGTAAATAAATAGTTGAAAAGTAGAAACTCGTTACCAAAGAAGACCAGTTCAAATGTCTCATAATTTTAAACAAAAAGGCATCTAGTGTATACCAATTAGTAGTGTGCAAACATACACAAATACACAAGGGTCCTATCATTTCATGATTTCCCAATTCTCATAGGGAGTGACTTATCACATATACATAGTGACTAGCCTAGCATAAGTCACATATACACAAAGTGAGTAGCTCCATTATACATCACATATACATAATGACTAATTAATATGCACATCATAAGTACAACCATGATTGGCTCATATGAATATCACAATACAATGGTGAAAAGCTCATGTATACATCACATTACAACAGTGGCTAACTCAATCATACATCATAAATATATAATGTGAAAATCCACACAATACATCACATGTTCATATAAGGAATAATACGTAAATTGGAAATGAATGCAACCTATTGCATGTATCAACCCCACTACCAGATTTATAATCTCATAAGCCCCCTATGACAATAATCAAGTATCCCATACTACTTGATGTCATCACTAGCAAGGGCCACAACCCTAGGCCATTTACACAATAATTAGGGAGGCATTAGTGTGTAAACACATTCAATTACACACAAGTTCATATCACTTCATTCTCCTAAGATGTTACCTATCTCTGATAATCTAAGATACCATATTTCACTTTAGGATAGGCCAAAACTATAATATGAGGTTGGTCCAACTATCACCTATCTATTCTTATTAGAAGCTCTCTTCTTTGCAATCCATTGGACAACCAAACAACCAAGGGCATCCATCATTGGTGTATTATTCCCCTTAACTATTGTCAATCTCGAGCATACATCTCATAGCTTAAGTGCAAACTCACTCATAGCAGAAGGGTTAATCAGATGGTAGCCATAAAAATGAACTTAGGATTAAGGTATGACCACAAAAATTTCCTACCCATATCAAGCTCATGAGTAAGCCATACCATGATCACAAGGTATGTTTTGTTCATGTATAATTCCAATCAATCAATATTCAATCAACATGAATTTGAAGTCATTCTAACATGCACTCACATCATACGTTATTGTATTTCATACATAACATGTAATAAATCATAAAAGTCAATTTCATTCAAAATTACTAGATTCTAGTCATTGATCATAATCTCCTTATTTGGTTCCCATACTGAACCATCTAAGAAATAACAAGTCTCTAACTCATCTAGATATCACCATAATTCTAAGGTTTGTTTCGAACTCTCAAGAAATGAAACTTTAACGTAGTAGACTCTAGGCCCAAGTGTTGAACCCAGAGCTCTGATACCATATGTAACAACAAGACCTAACATTCAATGAGTACCAAATATATTGCTTCACCTACTAATGAAAAACATTGCACAATTGCACAATCATAATGACTAAACAAAATTTAGATCACAAGGTGTGTGAAATCTGAAATCCACTATCAGTCAATATGCATTACATTACATAGAATTGAGAAGAACATTGCTTAGTCATGTAGATAATAAAGGCTGATAATTTCTTCCACTTTATTAATTCTTATACATGTTGACCTTGCTATCACAAGAGTCAATGCTAAGTCAGAAGGATCTAACAGTAATTTCATACCTGTGAGATCAAGATTGTTGGGAACTTCTCCTCTCCTTAATGTATGCAGCCCATCCCTTCCTTCTCTTCTCTCCTTTTCCTTCCAAATTCCCCCCCTAATGGTCTTCTTCTCCCTTATTTTATTACCACATACACCTCCTTCTTTGCTAAAAGGAAATGGGGCACCTTTTTTTAAGTGTTAGGTGTTACTTTGTTTGTTTTAAAACCTCTTTACCCTTGTTGATAGTTGGCTACAACTTTATGTGTTGTCATTTCCTTTTCTTACTTTAAGGAAGGCAAGCATATGGCTATGTACCTTTTAGGGTATTCTTTATTTTATTTTCTTTTAACACAATTTCCTCCTAGCTTGTGGGTCCCACCTCAAGCTTACTATTTTTGTTCAATTTTTTTTGTGTGTGTTTCTTTTGTAAAGGCATGGGTCCCACCACAACTCTTTATCACACCTCTAATTAAAAGGGGGATGAATATTTTGAATTTGTATATTTTATTTTTGATTGTGTATATGTTTTTCTTTTTCTTTAATCTATATACAATTTCTATTTACTTATCCACATAAGTATGAATATAAAATTATTGATTGATAATTTTAATCTTATTGAGTTAATAATTAAATAATTAAGATATTTCAATTTACCCTTCCTGATGCAATATGCAACCTAGGAATAATGCTATGTGCTCGTGTGTGCTACTTTCACACAATTTACCCCGGATGGCTAGACTCTCCTTCCCGATGATACTCTATATCTTCGACGAGAGTGCATAACTGCCCTGTAACATTCCAAAAGTCAAGAATAGCATTAGCCCATAAAATGCAATCATATAGCTGTGTATGAATTATAGGAACTCATTCATAACACCATGGTTAATCCCATTTGATGTGTTATTAAAACGATTAGTTTTTAACCACTATTTGGAACAACTATTTATATCTAGATAGAACAATAGACAAGACAACAATATAAAATTTTAGGGCCAATCGTTATGACAGTTAGCTTTCACATTCAGTTGAACATCCATATCAATATAACAATACAAAATTTAGGGTCGGGTTTCATAATCAGCTAAACATCTATACGAAATTTAGGGTCGGGTTGCAATTAGGGTTGTGACAACTACCTACAGGCCAAGAAGGAAAGATAAGCCCTTGTTCGAACCATTAAGGGAACCAATTATGAAAACCTCATTTGGCTTAGTGATACTGAGACTTTTAGTCATGCCCTTTCACGAATCAATCAAGAGAGAAGGATGAGAGAGGCTGTCAACTTCAACTTCTTACCTCTTGTCTCCCCGACCAAGTCAAACTCCTTATCACTTTTCAGGGATATGCCCTTGAAATGTAGTGCTAGTCCAATCATCATATTTAGGGATCCTAGTGTTCTTCCTTTAGCGAAAGTTATTGTAATAGCCTTGAAAGTGGTGAATCAGAGGGTTATGTACCTCAAAACTATGTATCTAAGGATAGATCAAAGGGTTATTTCCCTTTCGATGATGTATATGAGCAAAAATCTGAGGGGTATACCCCATGAAGTTATGTATCGAAAAAGTGAATCTGAGGGATACTCTCCCTTAGACTATTTGAATAGTAATTCTATGTAAACTCAAGGAAATTGAAATCCATTTTTATTATAATGAAAACATTTTTTCGCAAAACTTGTGAATGAGCTCTTTTATAGAATTCCTTATGTGAATGATAGATCTTTTGGAATGTTGTTAACATTGAGCAAGCTTTTATAGATCTAATTAGAATGAAACCTCCAGGTATAACTATTCTTGGGAAAAGTGGTTAGAACAAGAACTAATTTTGGGGAAATTCAAGAAGTAGGTCAAGGTGCTGAGAATTTTGAAGCTAAGTTGGATCACATTCTATCTATCATGGATGAAACTATAGCAAGAATAGGAAACCTCAAATGGGAAGCTAGGGGAAAGGAAACAAAGGATCAAGAAGTCCAAAATAATGAAGAAGAAGTTCCCAACAATGAAAAAGAAGGGGGGAATTACCACGATATCACTCAATCTAGTGATCATGCTAATGATAAGTCACAATCTCAGGCTAAAGGAACCATAAACAAGCATTTGGAAAGTTAGTTATCTCATGAAATGAGAAAAATCACACCAACAAAATTTGAAGGTAGTATTATTAGAGATGTGGCGAAAGCATGGCTTACAGAGATGGAGAAGTATTTCAAAATTAGAAATTACTCTAAGGTCACTAAAGCCATTTGGGGAGCATTTCAGTTGGATGGTGAAGCATCCAACTAGTGGATGAATAAGAAGATGGAGCTTGGGCTTAGTTCATTAAGTCTCACTTGGAGTGAATTTACGAAGATTTTTTGAAAGTGATGGTTGCCTCAACTCTTCTATGACCAAAGGCTCACTATCTTCCAAAACCTAAGGCAAGGTGACTCCTCAGTGAATGAGTATTGGGAGAAGTTCACTTGACTCTTGAAGTACGCACCTATCTACCAAAAGAACGAGTGATTTTGTATAAGGAAGTTTATTATGGGTATTAATGTTTAAATAGGTGGTGAAGTAGACATGCATGGTCCAGCTACCATGGACTTGGTGTACAAGAAAGTAATTAAGTAGGAACAAAGGCTTAAGTTTATCTCTAACTACTAGGAGAAAAAATAGAAGTTCGGTTGGACGTAGACCAATCACGCTCCAAATAAACCTAGTGAAGGGCAATGTTTTCAAAAGAAAGGGGACAAGGTACCCTAAAATAATTGGAATGAACCAAGGAGAGATTGAAGGGGAAACAACAACAATTTCAACAAAAACATTAATAGCAATGCAGGTGAAAAGGAAGGGACCAACGAAAGGGTGTTATACATGTGGTGGGGATCATTATGCAAGTAATTGTCCAAGCAAACCATTAGGGTCACAACCACATGGTTACTCTCTTCCACCTCAAAGATTTTCATATCAACAAAGGATTCATGTTGCCGTGGATAACTAACAAGCAGAGTACCGAATTACTCTGGTAGAAGTTTCAGGTACTTTGTCTAGAATTTCCATTTCAATTTTAATAGATACTGGTGCCACAAATATTTTTATTTCTCCTAGAATAGTTAGTCAAATATCTAGAAAATTTGGCTACATGGAAGAGTCTTGGGTTGTTGAATATGCAAACCAGACAAGAGTTGAAGTAAGTCAATGTTTATTTGAAGCAAGGGTTGAACTTCTGAGTTTCTCTATGAAAGTGAGTATGTATGTAGCTCCCTTAGGTTCTTATGATGTCATCTTAGGGATGAATTAGCTACAGAAACATAGGGTCAAAGTAGATTTTCATGCAAAAATAGTTGAATGCTTAGATGATCTATGTAACTGGGTGTCATTACAAGGAATGCCTGAAGAGTTAAGTTACAACAAATAGCCATTGTACAAATTGATAGATCAAAGAAGAAAGGTTGTCAACTCTTTGCAGTAAAAATGGAGAAACTTGAGGAATGCAAGGAGTTCATTTCTCAAGATGATGTAGTATATAATGGACCTCTAGACTCCCAGGATGTTGAAGAAGGTGAGGTTTTGGAATCTAGGAAAATGAACATGGAGAAATATCTTATTCTATGAAAATTTATGGATGTATTTCTAGATGAGTTACCTGGATTACCTCCCAAGAGTATATTTGATTTCTCCATCGACATAGTTCCAAGGTCAAAACCTATATCGAAAGTACCTTATAGGATGACCACAACTGAATTAAAGGAGTTAAAGGCACAATTAGAAGAGTTGTTATCTAAAGGATGGATAAGACCTAGTGTTTCACCATGGGGAGAGTCAGTAATATTTATGAAGAAGGATGGTACACTACGCTTATGTATTAACTATTAGTTGCTTAACAAAGCAATGATAAAGAATAAGTACCCATTGCCATGTATTGATGATCTCTTTGATCAAATGAGAGGAGCGACAGTGTTTTTGAAGATTGATCTATGTTCAAGTTATCACTAACTAAGAATCAAGGACGAAGATATTTTTAAGACAACTTTCAGGACTAGATATGGTCATTACGAGTTCACAGTCCTACCATTTGGGCTAATGAATGCATCGACAACATTCATGAACCTAATGAAAAATGTATTTAGGGACTGCTTGGATAGGTTTGTGTCAGTCTTCTTGGATGACATTTCAATCTCCTCCAAGAATGAAGAGGAACATATCAAGCATCTAGAGATTTTTCTCCAATAATTGAGAGAGCATAAGTTATATGAAAAACTTTCAAAGTGTACCTTCTTCCATAAGGCACTACAGTAGCTGGGTCACGTGATTTTGGTTGATGGGATTGTGGTTGATCCAGTGAAAATAAAAGTAGTGCTAGAGTGGTCAATTCCTAAGACTGTGTCAGAAGTTAGAAGTTTTATGGGTTTGACTGGGTACTACTATAAGTTTGTTGCAAAATTTTCCCATCACGTCATTGCAAAGGAAGGGAAAGAATTTTGAGTGGTTTGAGAAATATCAAGCAAAATTTGACCAACTCAAGAAAACGTTTACCACAACACCCATACTAAAGGTACCAAATTCATATGGTAACTTTGTAGTTATTACAAATGCAGCAGGAGAAGGTTTGGGTGGAGTATTAATGCAAGAAGGGCGAGTCATACCTTATGAGTCTAGGAAGTTGGAGCCTTATGATTAAAATTATGTGTCGCATGATTTAGATTTAGTGGTAATTGTCCATGCATTACAAATGTGGAGACATTATCTATTGGGGAAACCATTTAAACTAAAGATTGGTCATCATGGTTTGAAGTATTTATTTACTCAACCTAATCTGAATGCACAACAAAGGAGATGGTTCAAATTGATATTTGATTATGATTTCAACATTAGTTATATCAAGGGAAAGGAGAATCGAGTTGTTGATGCCCTAAGTTGTAGGAGGCATATCTCCTTGATGATATCAATCCAAACTAACTTCAAGGGTTAAGTGTTGTGTGAATCTAAGGGTGATGAGTTTTATGAACAAGTCAACCATGCACTCTTGGAAAATTTGCAAGATCGAAGGTACGAAGGATATCACCTTGAACCTAATGGTTTATTGAGATTTAAGGGAAGGATTTATGTACCTAATACTGGTAAAATTAAGGAGCATGGTATGGAAATAAGTTCACAATGCACCATATTCAGGACATCCTGGTGTAACCAAGATGTTGGTCGATGTAAAGCCATTATATTTCTAGAAGGGAATGAAAGGGGATGCAGGGAGATTTATAGAAAGTTGCTTAGAATGTTAAAGAGTGAAGGCAGAGTATCATCATCTTGTAGGTCTTTTATATCCATGCAAAGTTCCAAAAATCAAGTGACAAGTTATTAGCATGGATTTTGTGCAAGGTCTTCCAATGTCAAGGAATAAGAACAATGCCATTCTGGTAGTGGTTGACAAGCTTACAAAGGTAGCTCACTTCATATTAGGGAATCTGAATAATGGAGCTCCTGTAATAGCATGGAATTTTATTCAAGAGATATTTAGATTGCATGGGATTCCTAAAAAGATCATTTCTGATAGTGATGCTCGTGTGACATCTAGATTTTGGAAAACCTTGTTTTCTTCACTTGGGACTCAACTAAACATAAGTTCTGCATATCATCCAAAAACAAATGGAAAAAATGAAAGGGTGAACCAAGTACTAGAAGACCTACTAAGGATGTATTGCATGGATCAATAATACAAATTGGAGTATTACCTACCTTTGGTAGAGTTTGGATAGAACAACTCCTATCATTATGCAATCAAGATGGCTCTATTTGAAGCATTATATGGCAAGAAGTGTCGAACTCCTATGATTTGGGATAATTTAGAAGATAGGATAAGCCTTGGGCTAGAGATGTTATTGAAAATGGAGGAACAAGTTGGAATTTTCAAGCAGAGGTTAGCATAAGCGAACGATAGGTAGAAAAGTTATGTTGATTCTAAATGGGTACCCAAGAACTTCTCAATAGGAGATAAGGTTTTGTTGAGAGTTAAACCTCACAAGAGTTCTATCAAGTTTGGAAAGTCATCCAAACTAGCTCTCTGCTACATAGGTCCTATTGAGGTTCTCGAAGAAATCAACCCTGTTGTGTATAGGATTTCCTTTTCGCTAGCTCTTGCTAGGATGCATAACATATTTCATGTCTTGTATCTTAAGAAGTATATACTAGGTGATAACCATGTTATTGATTGGAATGCTTTACAGTTATAAGACCCAGGAGTAGTAACAATAGAGCCTCTCAAGGTGCTTAAAACATGTAAGCTCCACTTGTATAACATAAAGATTCTACAATGCAAGGTCCAGTGGGATCAGTATTCAAAAGATTATGCCCAATGGGAAGACTATACTGAAATGAAGCAAAAGTTTCCACAAGTCTTGCTAGATTTTAAAAGTCTTAAAAATAATGATGTTTTGTGATGTTGTGCTTTATGTTATGATCATATTTGATACTTAAAAATCATCGGGGACGTTGATTCACAAGGGGGGAATATGTTACACCCTGTGTGTTATTACCTATTTACTATTACCTTGTTTGGTAAAATTAAATATATGTGAATGTGTTTTGTAAACGAATTTTAATGGAAATATGATGAATGAATGTTTGATTCAATTTAATGCTTTATAATGATCCCATATATGAAATATATGTGATGCATATAAATGTATTATTATTAGATAACTACTGTTATGATGTACTAAGTTGAATGCAAGAACATATTCAAACCTTCAAAAGATAGGGGAAGTATCACTCGGGAGAAGAAATTGGTTTGGTAACCTTTAATTCAGCCTACTTGAGCATTTACACACTCATGTCGTAGTTGGTCTTAGTTGAGTCAAGTTAGTTCAGGTAAATGGTAAGTGATCTTCAGTTTTTGTTGTGAATGTTTATAATGGTTTGTGATCTTGTTTTATGAACATTTGGATTGAGGAATGCAATTAAGTCTTAGTTTTGAGTAGAAATCCTTTCTTGTGTGTTTATTTTTATCGAGATGAAATATATACATAAAATGTATATATGTGTGTGTGTCTACGATAAACTCATGCATGTGAGTAAATACGTACATGAGTATATGTAGGTAGGCATATCTATGCATGCTCATGGATGGATTACCCATATGTATGGGAATTCCAATTGGAATAAGGTGACATACACACACACACACACACATATGTGTGTGTGTGTGTGTGTGTGTGTGTGTGTGTGTACACTTTGTGTATATATGTCAATCAATGGATATGAGAGTATAAGTGTTTTTATAAAGGTATTAAAATAATATTATATATATATATATATTAATATATATGTATAAAATAATATAGATACATATATTAATATATTTATATATAATTATGTATATATATGTAGTGTTATTCGATATATGTTTATATGTGTTTGTTATTTGGTAATTAATACAATAGATAATCATGAGTAATGAGTATATATTTATATAAATGTATATATTTGGATATATATACATATACATATACATATATATATATTATATAATATATAAATGATAGTTATTTTATATATATATTCAAGTGCATTATGCAACACTAAATTTGTTAATAGTAAAGCGCTTTGAGTAAAACCTACGCACATATAGTGTTGCCTTGTATAAAGGTGTTGCATAGTATTTAACCAATGCATGAAACAAAGTGTCAACCAAGTCAACACGCCACACATGGTGTTGGCATAAAGTGAAACGTTGGAAAAGGAATGTAAACAGTTTAAATATTGCAAGAAGTCTGCACCTGCGCTATCTATGAGGGCGCCAAAACATGAAATGTGGCGCTAATACCTATAACCTTGGAAGCAAAGTGGAGTCTTAAACCTGTAGATGAGTATGAACTCAATCAATGATAAGTTGGCAACATTATAGAGGGGTAGTCAACTTTTAAACCAAGTAGGAAATTTGTTTAATAGCTTGTTGTTTATTTGACTTGGTAAAAGAGTCTTGTCGTCTCTTGAAACAAGTCAACTCAGCCATTTGAAAGGTGAGGATTGTTATGTGTTTCAAATATGTATGTTAGTTTGATGAGTCATTGCATGAGGATAGAAAGGTGGAAGAAGTATTAGCTTGTTTGTAGCCTTTGGTTGCTCACATTTTAGTATATATAGAGGTTCTCATTCTACCATTTGCTACACTTTTAAATCTGATCATTCTGTTGTTATTTTGTTGCTTATTTTGTGCAAAGTGAGTTGAGAGCTTGAGAGTTAGTGAGTTGTTTGTTAGTTTGCATTAGTGTTGTTGAGAGATTTGGTAAGAGGCTATAAGTGGGAATTGGGTTGTTCTTAGAGGAATTTGCAAGTGAGCTTGAGCAATTAAGCTAGGAGGGAAGAATTATCAGTTGGAGCTTTATACAAGGATGTTGATTTCTACTCCTTTGTTATTACGTTGGAAAGATTGTTAATTTATGTTGCCATGTTTGGAAATAATGTCTTTCATGTGTGTTATGATGCTTGGATATGATTGCATGTTTCTTGTATTTGTGAAAAATTTATTTTTGGTTTGTATTTATATAGATATATACTATATTGGATTTTATACGAATGTATCTATTTGTACTATGTAGACTATTAGTACTATACGTATTATGTCAATAATCTAGGTGTGTAGCATAAGATAGAGTTGTTTTGAGATACTTAGTAGCAAAGTAATTTAAATATGAGTTAATGGGAATGGGCTTAAGATAATCCACAAGAAAGGAGATAGCCTTCAAATAGAATAATAATGGTCAAATACAAATTGATCAATTATTGTGGTGAAATAGAAGACCCTCACTCGAAGTATCGGGTGATGAATCTTTGGCCAAAGTAGTGTAAGTAGCCACTGTTTACACAATCAATTCACTTTGATCCAATTTACATACTAGGTTGGGAATATCAAACATGTAGTTGTATCCACATTTTGGTAGCTCTAGATATGTAGGACACATCACTATGCCCAAGAAAGGCTATATGAAGGATGAGGTTGCCAAACCAATCTCTTCATCGAAGGGAGGGCAATCTTACCAAGTTTGGTAGATGTGTGGGGGACCACAATAAGTCCATGGTTGATGAAAAATCGCTTGAGTGATGCTTCTCCTCATGTAGTTGGCAGCCAAGATTTGGGAGAAGGACATTTTGGACCATTGGTATTTCTAGTTCATGTAAGCTTGTCGAAGTTATGTATGTAATCATGTATCCATCTATATGGAAATTATAAAAGTGAAATGTTATCTTGAATTTATGAATGTGAAATCATACTTGTGTTGATGAAATGGTTTTGTAATTATGCAATGGAAAAGTTTGGAAAGATTATGTTTCAAATGGTGCATTTATTATTGATTTTTTAATTTTTTTTATTGCTCATAATGTTAGATGCATAAACTATTCACTTGAGGGTAAAACATAGAAAATTTACTAGGTAGAACAATGGGCATGTTATATCTACCTCACCCCCTACTAGAAAAACAAGCCCCATGATAAACTTACTTATACGAAATCACTCATACTTTTGGTACATAGGTACATACTTCAAGACTCAATTTAAATTTTCCAAATACTCGTTCATTGTGGAGTTACCTTGCCTCAAGTTCTATAAGTCAGTGAGATTTTGTTCATAGAAGAGTTGAGGCAACCATGAATTTTGGAAAATCTCCACAAATTCGCTCCAAGTGAGACATAAAAAACTAAGCCCAATCTCCATCTTCTTATTCATCCACCAGTTGGATGCTTCACCAGCCAATTGAAATTCTCACCAAATGGCTTTGGTGACCTCAGAGTATTTTTTTAATTTTGAAATACTTCTCCATCTCTGCAAGCCATGCTTCTACCGCATCTCTAGTAGTACTACCTTAAAATTTTGGTGGTGTGATCTTTCTCATGTCATGAGATAACTCATTTTCCAAACGCTTCCTTTTGGTTCCCTCAATCTGAGATTGTGACTTATCATTCTCATGTTCACTAGATTGAGTATGATCGTGAGAATTCTCCCCTTCTTCATTGTTGGGAACTTCTTCATTATTTGGAACTTCTTGTCCCTCTCTTTCCTTTCACCTAACTTCCTATTCAAGGTTTCCTATTATTTCTATAGTTTCATCCATTATAGCCAGAATGTGATCCAACTTAGCTTCGACATTCTCAACACCTTGACCTACTTCTTGACTTCCCCCAAAGTTAGTTCTTGTCCCAACAGTTTTTCCCAAGAATAGTTATATGTGGAGGTTTTATTTTAATTAGATCTATGAAAGCTTGCTCAATTTTAACAACATTCCAAAAGAGTTATCATTCATATAAGAAATTCTATTAAAGAGCTCATTCACAAGTTTTTCCAAAACATATTTTCATTATAATAAAAAACGATTTCAGTTTTCTTGAGTTTACATAAAATGGCAATTCAAATAGTCTAAAGGAGAGTATCCCTTGGATTCAATTTATGATACATAACTTCATGGGGTATACCCCTCATATTTTTGCTCATATACATCATCGAAAGGGAAATAACCCTTTGATCTATCCTCAGACACATAGTTTTGAGGTACATAACCCTCTAATTCACCACTTGAGGCTATTACAATAAATTTTGCTAAAGGAAGAACACAAGGATCCCTAAATATCATGACTAGAGTAACAATAAATTATGAGGGCATATCCTTGGAAAGTGATAAGGAGTCTGACTTGGTCAGGGAGACAAGAGGTAAGAAGTTGAAGTTGCCAACCTCTCTCATCTTTCTCCTCTCTTGATTAACTCACGAAAGAGCATGAATCAAAGTCTTAGTATCACTTATCCAAATGACATTGTCATAATTGGTTCCCTCAATGGTTTTAAAAAGGGATTCTCTTTCCTTCTTTCCCTGTAGGTAGCACTCATTTTCAATTACTGACTTTCTTGTAGTCATCTTGAGACGCACCATCTTGGCACAAGAATTTCCAAACATTACTCATATAATTTTAGATTTGAAACATAGCGAGCACATAGGTTCCAAAGCTAAACCTAGTAGCTCTGACACCACATGTAACATGCCCATTGTTCTACCTAGTAATTTTACTATTTTTTACCCACAAGTGAATAGTTTATGCATCTAACATTATGAGCATTTTTTTTCTTTTCAGTAATAAATGTACCATTTGAAACATGACCTTTCCAAAAATTTCCAATGCATAAAGAATCATTTCATTAATACAAGTATGATTTCAATTTTCATATGTTCAAGATAAAATTTCACAATTATAATTTCCATATAGATGGATTCATGATTACATACATAGCTTTAACAAGCTTAGATAAACTAGAAATACAAATGGTCTAGATTGTTCTTCTTCCAAGTCTTGGCCGCCAACTAAATAAGGAGAAGCATCACTCAAGCACTTTTCCACCAACCATGGACTTACTATGGTCCCTCACACATCTACCAAACTTGGTAATATGGCCCTCCCTTCAACGAAGAGATTGGTTTGGTAACCTCATCCTTCCTTTAGCCTTTCCTAAGCATAGTGATGTGTCCTACATATCTAGAGCTACCATAATGTGGCTACAATTGCATGTATGATATACCTAGCCTAAAATGTAAATTGGATCATAGTGAACTGATAGTGTAAACAGTGGCTACTTACACTACCTTGGCCAAAGATTATCACTTAGTACTTCGAGTGAGGGTCATCTATTTCACCACCTTAATTGCTTGATTTGTTTATGATCATTAGTATTCTATTCATAGGTTATCCCCTTTCCTGTGGATTATCCTAACCCCAAGAATAAACTTCCAATTAACTCATATTTAAATGACATTTCTACTAAGTATCTCAAAACAACTCTATATTATGCTACACACCTAGAGTATTGACATACTACGTATAGTACTAACAATCTATGTATAGTACAAGTAGAATACATTCGTATAAAATCCAATATAAAATATATATATATATATATATATATATATATATATAAGTATAAACCAAATAGAAAGGTTTCACAAGTTCAAGAAACAATCAAGAAACATGCAAGCATAACCAAGCATTATAACACACATAAAAGACATTCTTTCCAAGCATGGAAACATGAATAAACAATCTTTCCAACATAATAACAAAGGAGTACCAATTGCCTATCATAGTCTGAAGATGGCTCAGTCTAAAGGTTTTAAGAAGGTTTGAATTGAGGGTGACTCCCTAAATGTTATAAATAATCTAAATAATTCTACCCCCCCTTCGTGGACGGTTGAATCTCTTATTTTGGATGCATTGGATATCTTGAGCTCTTTTGATCAATGTTTCATTTCCCATATTTTAAGAGAGGGAAATTATCTTGTTGATAGATTTACTAAATATGGGGTTAATGAACATAGGTTTTGGGAAGGGAATGACCCCCTCCCCATCAAATTCCTTTCAATTATATATCATGATTTACAAACAGGTTGAGGAAGGGGTTATTTTAATCATATGGTTATATCACATGAGCATTATTATGTGGTATATCAAATTTTAGGTGTGATCTCCATAGAGGCTTCTCCTTGTGATTTTTTGATGTGACTGAGGTCCGTAAGGAGTGAAATTCAGGGTTAATTATTTCTACTTGCCACCTCATATTTCCAACACATATTGTGGGTGATTGTAAGGCTATCATCTTCTCAAGGCTTCTCTTAATTCTCTACAAATATTTCAAATTGTTGTGGCTTTTGGTTTTTGCTACCATGGGTGGTGAACAAAATCGAGTTGAAGCGATATCGTGTGACTCTTCTAAGATCTATGAGAAGGTCTAGGAGCAGTTGTAGGCTGGGGGAGTTACTCCCTACATGGAAAGACTCCATGGGCATGACCCTAAGGCATCACATGCTTTTGTTTAGGGTTGATAGAGAAAAGTGTTGAAGCTTGGTGGGACAAAGTTTAACATAACTGAAGATTTCATTGTTGAGATTACAATTTTATCCACCGAGGGAAGGAAATTCTACGGAGATAAGAAAGAATCGAGTGCCACCATGGAAATTTTCTTCAAGGATGATGAAAGGAAAAGATTAGAGAGGGTGAAATATGGAGGTTATCTTCACAACTCTATCAAGGCAATATGGGGCAACGTGGCTAAAGAAATAATGAGATATTTTACGCTTGATGGGAATATTTTTATTCTATCTGGGTACCATTTCATTTTTCTTAATCACTTCAAGCATAAAAAAAATGTTTCCTTTCCTTTTTATTTACTTATTTCCCTAGAGAGTGGTATAAGAGACCATAGACGTAATCCTAAGAATCCTATACTCCATGAGGGTCTAATCCTCTTAATATCAAAGTATACTAATTCCTATACTATTCCTGATAAACCTAAGAGGATTTCTAAAGGTAAAAAAAAGAAGCATGATTTGGAATATGACACCAGGTTTGAATTGGGGTATGTTGATGAGGAGTATGTCCCTAGTTTGGAAGCCTCCATGGAGATTTATTCAGAGCCTCCTGCTTCCTTTGAGGATAAGATATTAAGAAGGGGAAATCACCCAAAACCCCTAATTCTGAATAATATGTAATAGGTAGTGAAGAGGTGGAGGAATCTGACCACCCCTTTGAAACTTAGAAAGCCAAAGTTGCTCTGAGGGGTAAGAAATTTAAGGGTGATTCCCCAGGTCTAAAGAAAGTGATGAAAAATGTTGTGGGGGATAAGGTTGGGGATCCCCCCTTGATTGGTTCAAAGAGGAAGGTGGATTTGAGATAGGAGCTCTCAGAAGAAGTCTAAGCGAAAAGTTTGCCTAAACCAAGAGGAGATTGTTAGTATTGGTGTTTTTTCTCCTAATGTTGGGCCTCTACAAGTTACTGGTGGTTTGGAAAATGTGAAGGAGTAGGAATAATGTAGGAATATGGCTACTGAGATTGAGATTTCCTTGCACAAGATTAAGGTTCTTGGTGGTAATCAAAAAGGGAAGGATGTTCTTGGGAATGAAAATGTTAGTAGGGATTCCCTGGAGGATTGGGCGAATGATAGGGAACTCTTTAATTGCAATAGGGAGGATTTTCCCAATATGGTTGGTATGGAGAAAGAGGGTACTTTAACTCTCTTTAGGATTTTTAAGTGGCCTTTCAATGAATTGAACCTCACAAATGTGAAGGTTCGATCTCTGGTAAATAAAGTGGGGGAGTCCTCTACTCCCACGGAGCCTTCTATGCAGACCCAAATTAATGAGCTAGTTGATGTGATGAAAATTATCACTAATGAGATGCTGAAGATGAAAAAAGCCTTTGAATTAAGAATTGTAGCTCTGGAAGATCAAATGAGTCATGCCTATCAGAAGTTGGAAAAGGTTATAGACATTAGTAAATTTGCAATGAATAATGAAGCTAAGGGGCCGTGTTTCCTAAATGAGAAAGTTAGGCAATGGTTGGGGGATGCATTTGGTGTAAAATATGTTGCGAATGATGTGGTTGATCCCTGGTGTTCAGATTAAAGGGGTTAGTGAGAAGGGTCCTTATACTAGGATTCATAACAAAACAAAGTTGAATGTTGGGATCCCTGCTAAAGAGATCATTGAGGTTATGAATGTGCACCAAAATACTATTGATAGCGACTTGGAAGTGACCGATATCTTGAAGAACCTGTAGTCTCTTACTATTTTTTTCCTCTTTCTAGCTGGTGTTTTGCTAGTTTTTTGCTTCTTATTGGCTGCTCATTTGTTTTTAATTATCTGTTAATGCAACGGTCCTTTTTGTAAAGGGTTTCGAGGCCCCTTCAAAACCTATTTTACCTATAATAAAAAAACAAAGGAATAGAAATCAACATGCCTGTATAAAAGCTCCAACTGATAATTCTTCCCTCCTAGCTTAATTGCTCAAGCTTGCTTGCAACTTCTTCTAAGAACAACCCAATTCCTACTTCTAGCCTCTTACCAAATCTCTCAACAACACTAATGCAAAATAATAAAATAACTCACTAATTCTCAAGCTCTCAATTCACTTTGCACAAAGAATACAACATAATAACAACAGAGCAATCAGATTGAAAAGTGTAGCAAATGGTAGAATGAGCACCTCTATTTATACTAAAATGTGAGCAACCAAAGGCTAGAAAAAGATAATACTTCTACCACCTTTCTATCCCCATGCAACGACTCATCAAACTAACTTACATATTTACAACACATAACAATCCTCACCTCTCAAATGGCTAAGTTGACTTGTTTCAACAAGGCTCTTTTATTGAGTTAAATGAACAACAAGCTTTTAGCAGGTTTCCTACTTGGTTTAAAAGTCGACTACCCCTCTAAATTGTTGCCAACATATCATTAATTGAGTTTATACACATCTACAAGTTTAAGAATTCATTTTTGCTTCCAAAAGCTACATTTTTCAGTGTCATATTTCATGTTGTGGCGCCCTTATAAATAGCTTTGTTGAAGACTTCCTCTAACATTTCTAACTATTTACATTTCATTTGCCAACGTTTCACTTTAAGCCAAAAAAACATGCGCGACATGTTGACTTGGTCGACTCTTATTTCATGTGCAGTTTTAAAGACTA
Source organism: Sequoiadendron giganteum (assembly GCA_007115665.2). Lineage (NCBI taxonomy): Eukaryota > Viridiplantae > Streptophyta > Pinopsida > Cupressales > Cupressaceae > Sequoiadendron > Sequoiadendron giganteum. The sequence continues at coordinate 463,323,547 of CM021109.1, forward strand.
TGCAACACATTTATATAATGTAGTTCTATATGCGCATAAGCTACATTTAAAGCGCTTCATTATTATCAACTTTCAACATTATATAATGTGCTTGAATATATCTCAAATGATTATCATTTATATATATAATATATATATCCATCTTCATATATATACATATATATATATATATATAAATATATATTCATTACTCATTATTATCAAATGCATTAATTTCCAATTAACAAACATATATAAACATATATCGAATAACATTACATATATGTATATACACAAATATACACAAATATATATATATGTTTCTATATTATTTTAATACCTTTATAAAAATATTTATACTCTCATATCCATCAATCGAAATATATACACAAAGTGTGTATATATATATAAATATATATATGACACCTTAGTCCAAATGATATTCCCATGCATATGGGTAATCCATCCATGAGCATGTGTAGATACATATACCTACATATACTCATGTATGTATTCACTCACATGTATGAGTTTATCGTAGACACGTACATATATACATATATATACATTCTAGGTATATATCTCATTGATATAAAAAATAAACACACAAGGAAGTAATTCCACTCGACATTAAGACTTAATCACATTCGTCAATCCAAAATTCATAAACCAAGATCACAAACCAATATAAACATTCAAAACCAAAACTAAAGATCACTTACTATTTACCTGAACTGATTTGACTCAACTAAGATCAACTAGGGTGCAAGTGTGTGAATGCTTAGTTAGGTTGAATTAAAGGTTACTAGACCAAGTTCTTCTCTTGAGTGATACTTCCCCTCTCTTCCAGAGGTTTGAACTTGTTCTTGCATTCAATTTAGAACATCATAACAGTAGTTAGCCGATAACAATACATTCATATGCATCACATATATTTTATATACTAAATCATTATAAAGCATTAAATTGAATCAAACATTCATTCATCGTATTTACATCAAGATTCATATATAAAAAACATTCACATATATTAAAGCAATTTTACCAAACAAGGTACAATAGTAAATAGGTAATAACACACAGGGTGTAACATCAAGATCTTAGCTATGATGACTTGTTATCTAAATTCTATATTCTAAGTCAAGATCTTGAACTTCATTATGTGATTGTGAGTGTGAGTTTTGCATTGTTGATATTTGTGATTCATATTTTCATCATTCACATTTTGGCATGCCTGATAGGACCCACAACCCTATTAGATCTTTGTTTTTGAAGGTTTTACTAACCCTATTTCGTTTGTTTTTAGCTCTTTTATGTAGGAAAAAAATTTAGAGTTAACTTTTGTAGGTTGGAGGGAAAACCCTAATTTTCAAAGATTTTATTATATCTTTCAAACTACTGTAAATTTTCCTACACAATTTTTACTAAAGATTGTGGATGATCTCAAGATGCTCCAATAAAAATCATGTTTATATCATCAATATTTGGTGAATTATTGACATTTTAGGGGTTTTCGTAAATCTAATTTTTAGGTCACAGATCAATGAATTTTTCAAAAATGTTTTTTTTTTGGAAATCTCTTAGAAAGTGAATAGGGGTTTGTTTTTTGTATTTTATTTTTTGTGATTAAAATAATGATGAAATTATCAAATAAGGAAAAGCTCTACTTTTAAAAGATTTTATCATATCTTTAAAATAGTTAGGAATTTTTCTACATTTTTTTTACTAAAGGTTAACGATCATCTCAAGAGTCTATAATAAAAAAATCAGACTCATATCAACAATATTTGGTGAGTTATTGTCATTTTAGGGTTTTTCATAAATTTGGTTTTAAAGTTGCAAATCAATGATTTTTTTTATATTTTTAGAAAGCTCTCAAAAATTGAATAGGGGTCTATTTTTTATATTTTAATTTTTAATGTCAAAATAGCGACAAAAAATCGGATCTTTGGAAATTAGGGTTTCACCATAATTATGCTTGTTAGGGCACAAATTAAGGAATTTTTAGATATTTTTACTTTTTTGGGGTTTATTCTTTGCATTTTTAATTTTGGGACAAAAAATATTGCAAATAATTAGATCGAGTTTGACTAGGTGAAAACAAAAAAATAAAAATAAAATTACAACCTTGTGATGACCATATATTTTTCTAAACATTTATTTGCTACATTATAACATTACTTTTTGATCATTACAAGAGTTCTATTATTATTTTTAAAATCATAAGGAATCCATCGATGTTATTATTGTTTGCCTTAGACTATCTTGTTTTGCATGTTTTCACACATTTGAAAAATGGGCTTAAAATTTACCATTCACATTTGGATTTGGGATATAAAACAAACCATTTTTTAATCCCTAAGGTCCACTTACATATTATGTCCTCTTGCACGTTAGAGCGATCTTGAGGATCAAAAATAAGTGATTTTCTTTTCTTTTCTAGTCTTGTTTGTTGGTCTTTGTGTGCAGAGATTGAAAATTCAAAGGGTTGCAAAAGAAAAGTGGATTTGGAGCTCTTCATTAAATTGGCATTTCAATATTAGCGTTAAACTCTAGGTTCATTCACTTCAATTATCTTATCACTCTTAATTTTGCAAAGTGCTAAAATAGTTACATTATTTTATTTGCTTCAATCAATCTTGTTTGATTTGTCTTCCTTATATTAAAAATTAGGCTTAAAATTAATCTCACATTTAGATTTGGGCTTTAAAATAAACAAATATCTTTTAATCCCCTAGATCTAGTTGTGTATGCTCTCCTATCGCACCCAAAAATGATCTTAAGGATTAGAAATAAGTGATCTTGTTTTTATTATTAGGGGGTCTTCCTAGAGAATTGATCACTCTAGGGGATGACCTCTACTCACATGTTCTGACAAAGTATAAAGAGCGGGGGTGAATCGAAAAACATGCCTCTTGGAAGTAGAATCTTTTCAATCTATGCTAAGACTCTAATAAATGTATACTTTATATAAGTTAAGGTGGAGAGTGGGTTACCCTCTCCTCTCACTTGTTTGGTATTATTCTCTTTCATCTATGGATTAGGCTTCACGTACCCTTGTGGTATATCTAGAGGATACCCCTAGTTGAGCTTGTAAATCCTAGTAAAAACCTATTGGCCATACCCACTTGAGTAGGGTTGTTAATATTTCTTGTGTGTTTGATTGTTTAGATCACCATCTCCACTTGAAATTGAAGGGGAGATATCCATTCAAAATTGATCCTAAGACATTATCTTTTTTCATTATATCTTTGTGTGTATCTAATCTTTGAACAAATTACAAAACTCAAAAATTATTACAAATCAAAACATTCCAAAATAAAGAAAAAAAATCAAAAGTAAAATATCAAACTATCAAATAAATAGAGCTTAAAAATAGGTCTTTTATTGGCATTGTCTTATTGTCCTTGATACTATATGAGGAGTAGAATTTTTTTTGGTATCTTGTCTTATTATTGTCACGAAGGATTGCATCCCAAATGCTAAGCTTTAAAGCTCAACAATCCTGTGCAACATGGGAACATCCTCAAGCCTGTGGGTTGCCTAATATGAGGCTGAACCTCCATATTATAGGCCGGTTCCCTTAGAAAACCTCCTACAAACTACTAAAATTGATTTGTAAGAGGGGAAGAGGTTGCTTTAGAAATGAAAATCTACTGCTATTAGGAGGTGATGCACCAACTTTTAAACTCTATTAGCTGCTCTAAACTCACAATCAGATTCAAACAAAGAGGTATGTTTGCTCATAACTCAAAAATAATCATGAAATACATAAATGTATTATGAGGTTTGTATTTGGTCTTTGAATGAAGGAAAATAAGTTTCACGTCCTCAACTATCGAAACATTCTAACACAACTCATAACCTGCATTTAAATGAATTATTTTCCTTCCATAATACATAAATGAGATAGATTTATAGGTTTTATAAAGAAAAACACAATAAATGCATCATATCATTCATTTGCTATGCTTAAAACATAAGATGTTTGAGAAAGAACTGATGCTCTTTATTCAATTTAAAAGGAATCTACGATGTTACAAACTAAAAATACTTCTAAAATACCGAAAATAATTTAAAATTTGAGTTACAATGCTTTGTGCTTTGTTGTGTATGTAATCATAAAGAAAGAACTAATCTAAAAGAGTCGAAGGCTTTGCTTTATTGAAAGCCACCTCATATAACTGAAGATGGAAGAGGTTGCACCTCATGGAAGACATTGAATGTGCATTGATGTGGAACTGGAAATGAATTTGCTTTGAACTAAACTTGAACTACCCTTCAAGTTTGGCAAGAAACTGATTGAAAAAATCTATCCCAAGGTACTTTACATGGAGTTTTCAAATTGTTGGGCGTACAAAGCAAAAAAGCCACTTTTTTAGCCCTCCAAACTTCACCAAAGAGTGTATTTTTAGGCTCAAACTTCACTTAACTCCAACCTTATCCATATGGACCTCTTGAGTAGGTCTAAACTACCTCTAAGATCTTAAAAACTAAGCATAATAGATCAACTCTTGTGATGAGCTTGAGAAAACTCTTGCATGATGATGGTATGACTGTCCTTTCTTTTTCAACTACAATTTTATGACTACAAACTCCTTTTTAAAGTGGTTGTCATGTAGTGGAAAGGACTATCCTTAGATAATTTGATCATTGTTTCTTAGTCTCCGACCTTTTACCATTGTCATGGACAATTATTTATATTCTTGTCATGCTTTAATTTTGTCCTTTTGCATTTGATATTGACCCTACTCTTAACTAGCATGACTGAAATTCTTATCTCATAATTATTTCCGCTCATATTCTACTCATATTTTTGCTCATATTGTTTCTCATTATTTTAAATTCATGAATTAAAAACTTCTATATGACTGGCATAAACCATTCATGTCTCTTACATGTGTTTGATGTCTAGATGTTGTCTGCCCTTTCTCATGGTATTTGAGTGTCTTCATTGTAATATGAGATAATATAAACTCATAGTCAACTCTTACTAACATCATTGTCCATGAAAAACACGATCATATTAAAGCACTTACAATATGAGGACCAACAAGGTCAATGTTTCACAGTCATAAAAACTTTAATCATTGTCTTTCATTTTCTCACGGTCTTGACATTAAGCATTTGGCTAGCCCTAGCATTACTTATTTTTTTCCTTCAAGGTTTGTCTTGAGAATTTTTTCAACACATACCAAAGGTTGCCTTTGAATCCTCTTTGTGCTTTAGTTGTTGTCCTATAACTTCCGAGTTTTCTGCCCTATAACTTTTGACTTTTTTGCCCATTAGTTGATATTATTGCTTCTATTCATTAAATTGCTATTTGTATTCATATTCATTATATTTTTGTTCATATTCATTATGACTGTGCATTTAGCTTTTCTACATGGCTATGTCCAATGAGAAAAACATGATGACCATCCTTATAATACAATGATGATTGTCTTCTCAAGTGATCTTTACATCCTCTAAGTCTCAAGGGTCTTCATTATTCAATTTTCCCCTTGACCTAATATGTATTAAGGACTATGCATTCTAAAGTTTTAATGCTAGTCACTTTCTGGTTACTATCTTTTGTGACTTCAACTTTTTATGACTATCCTTTACAAATTGCTTCCCTCTCTCAAAACTTTGCTACCCCTTCCAAGGTGATTGCCATATTTTACTAGCTCTGGACCAGTTTATTAAATGCTTCATTTGAAAATTATTTTATGACAAGCCTTAGTATCCATGATTCAACACTGTTGAATTCATAAAAAAAATTGCTAGCAAGCCTAGATAACACAATTGTAGGAAGCTTCTTTGGATCACCAACCATTGTCGACCTCCTACAATGATTTTGACAACTAAGCCTTTACAACCATGATTCAAAGATTGGACATCCTACCTGAATAGCCATCTTAACCATCATGAAGGTACATTTAAATTGTCAACCCAGGGACATGAACTTGAAATGGGTCAGCGCAGTATGTGCACTAGGAACTTCAAAGTAGTCACCTTAAATCTACAACTAGGAAAGACTTAATACTAAAATTAAATTGCATGAAAAGAAACAAAGAAAATGATGAACATCACTCAATCAAATTTAAACTGAACTTGCATAACAAGAATGAAAATTTGAGCAACAAACAGGAAACTACTCTACCTACCTTGGCTGTAGGAACAGTCATAGAATGGACTTCTAGTGGCTAAAGAAATAGTCAATTCTGGATTCTTACTAAGTACTAAACAAAAGCTAATGCTAATCTATCTAAGCTAATGGATTACTCACCAAGTGGGTCCCCTTGGATGAGTATCCTCTAAAACCAATACAAACTTATATTAAACTCAGATGCTCAATTCAGAATCTCATTCCATTCATTGGAAAAAACGCAATTACAAAAGAGTGTGTCTGGTATTCTCAACTTATACAATAATTTGGTGATCAACTCCTTAAGAAGGAGGATCCGAACCTTATTTATCAACAATAGGGTAGTCAACTCCCACTAACTGAGAGGACGCCATTTAGGGAAAGCAGGAAAGAGACTGGAAGAATGGTTATGCATGCAGGGGAATCCGTTCAAACACGTAGGTCCAAATATGGACTTGACCACTGCAGTAACGCTAGTATTGCTCAATGTCATTAAAGATCGGCACAGGGTGGTTACATGCGACTGACAAGGGAATCTTTCACTGCCGTTCTCCAGTTGACCATCACGCGCATCCTCTGCATGAGCAGTTGGCGGTTGTGTTCCTTAACTTAGCATTTCCAATCAAGGATGCATGACAATGCCAGTACGCATAATAACTGCATAACTAAAATTATCTTAAAGAACATCGATCAATCACATGCAAGATTAATATAGATAGTTCACACAATAAGTCAAATATCATTAAAATTGGCAGAGAGGGAATTAAACCCAAAAGTCTGAAGGTTTGAAAGAAACTATATAAAAGTGTTAGCATGTAATATCAAAGTTCATGATAACTTTGACAAATAGACCATGGATTCTACCCATAATTAACCCAAAAACTAGACTCATCAACCATTACACATCTACCACTATGAATATGACTGTCATGCATTGAAATAGGTTTTTTCTTCTCATTGTAGTGACATATGAGTGTTATTTTCTTTGCATCTTTGACCTTTATAGGACCTCTTTCTTTTTTTCTCAAGGCTTCATAGTCATTGACATAGTTTATTTGATATTTCTTATCATGATTTATCATTTGTTCATGACTACCCCTTGGTTTGATTCATTGACTACCTTTACCTTTGTGGACTATCATGCTTCTTTAAAATCTACCCTCATACCATGCTACTATCATTTGGTGTGCTTTCTCTTTATCAAATGACTTGTCATATCACCTTGTTCTCATCAACACTTTGCATCTCTTGCTATAATATTTGCTTTTGAGATAAGATGTGCTCTAAAGCTCAAATGTCACTAGGGCAGAATATTGAGAACGTAGAAATTCAATGGTTGGTCCTCTCATCCACAGGTAGCTAGATAGGAAATAGGTCCTCTACCAAAATAAGCTCCATTCCTGGTGGTTTGAATCCTTTGCAATCTTTATCATAATAAACTTTTATAATTTTCCTTGGAATCACTCAAATTGCTCACTGCATGTAATAAAGTCCTCAAAGCACTTTATGCAATCTTCTTGGCCTTTCCCAAACCTTTGCTCTTTTATGACTATCTAAAAGCTTGAAGTAAATCTCATTATTGATTTATTGAAACCTTACCAAACATTACTACAAGATGACATATGTATGAAACATTTATCTCAAGCACTTCTTCTCAAGAATTGTTGCAACTAGATATCTTCATTCTATTTTCCTCTATTTTTTACTACCTCATGTCAATGTTTTGATGTTGAGTATGGATTATACTTTATTGAAAGTTTACCTTTCATTAGAACTCTGCCTCTTTGCATTTTAGGGGACTACCCTTCTTTCCAAATTCATGGTAGTCCATTATGCCTTATTCATGACAATCCCTATCTAGGTCTTGATTTTGTTGATCTTATCATTAACTGCCTTAAAGGGATGGTTTCAACTCTTTCTCAACTCTCTCATAAGGATTATGAAGTAGAAACATATAAGCAATAGTGGATAGAATATTCTAGTGAGAGGAAAAAATGAGTAACCATTACAAACTCTCTTTAGCAAGTGTTTTCACATCTTCAGTAAGGGTAGCTAGAGGATGTTCATGAGCTACTTTTGATGTTAAAATAAAAGTTTCTAGCACTCTTTCACAAGACTATTATGCATTCCTTTCCCATATCAACCTTATCAATGCATCTGTCCCCTCCCATAGACATTTATTTGAAAACAACTCTCTAAATCCCTAAATGTTTTCAAAGGCCTTGAAATATTTTGTCAAATAACTTTACAAATCTTCAAACAAAAAATAGGTTTGGAGATTTAAGAACACCATTTTGAACCTGCATCTTGTAGCTTGGAAAGCATGGAGACTCGTAGATGAACTTGCAAATAACTTCTCTTATCCTCTTCTAGCATGATGATATGCTAACCTCTTCTTTACCTTCGCCCATATCCTCTTCATTGACGAACTGAAATTAACGAGTAGTTAATACATTTGCATGCATTCCATAGCTGAATCTTCAAGTTTTTTCACTCCTAGTTGAGTTCAAAACCTTAACTCCTTATACTCAACGTGAAGTCCTTCAATGCTTTTCTTACTTTTTCTCCTTCAAATTCTAGCACCTAAACTTGAGTTTGCTTTATTTTTCTTTTATGCATCTTTGTAAGTTAGTTTTAACTTGGAGTTTACCTTTTCACTTTCATGCAAGTTGAAACTTTATCTCCAATGCGAGTTTTTCTCATCCTTTGGCATGAAAACTTAGAATAAAATTTAAGTCTTTTTCCTTCGCCTTTTATTGCTCTTTTCTCCATATTTTTTGGCATGCCCGATGGGACACTATAACTCATTTCAATGAAGAAATACAATTTTTTTATTGCTATCCTAGTATATGCAGCAGTTTTTTTGGCCTTTTTGAGGTTATAAATATATAACTCACAACTCTTATCTCTGATTTTGAAGCAAATCTTGTGCAATCAACACACGAGAAAAGTGAAAACAAGAGAACGTTCTTCTCTCTTTGAGTATTTGTAGCTATCACCACCAAGAAGAAGAGGGAAGGCATCAAGAAGGAGTCTTAGCCCACTAGCTAAATCATGTTCTACACCTCCAAATTATAGGCTTACAAGTCATATTCCAAGAGTTTTAGTACCAAATATACGAGTTCCAAAAAATCCAATGGCAAGGCAATTTGCTTTTGCATTGTTTAATGGGGGTGGGCCATTAAATATTGCTCAACATGATGATATTCTTGTGGCAACCCTTAGAAGCTCACCTTCTTTAATAGGAGAAGATCACACTATGCTTATTGAGCATATTAGGGATGTGGCTACATTATGGTCAATTCACAATGTCACAACTGAGAATGTAGCAACTAGGCTCTTGGTTGCATCACTGAAAGGAAAAACTTTGTAATGGTTCAAGAGTTTGGTAGTTAATTCAATCACAACATGGGATCAATTAGGAAATGGTTTGCACAAGCAATTTGAAGACAAGTCAGATCATTTATCTTTGATGGAGCAACTAACTACCATAAAGAGAGCTCCACATGAGCATATGTCTGATTTTACTACCGTTTTCAAAAAACTTGGGATAGAATTCTAATAATGGTAAGACCTTCCACCCAACATGCATTCTTGTATTTCCTTAAAGCCCTTAATAGTGATATATCTATGATGATTTAGTCAATGGGTGGAAATACACTTCCTAATGCATATGACATCGCTATTAGAGCAGAAAACAACCTCATACAAGCTAGAAAATAGCCCCAAGGCCTCCAATGCCTATATTTCCTAAGGTACAGTCACCTATACCATTGCCATTACCCACAATAGTTGTTGTCCCTACTATACCAACACTAAATTATCCAAATCTTGTCTAAGAAAAGCTTGTCCTGGCTCCATCCCCCAAATTTCAAGAATTAAAAGGCATATTGCAAACCTTTGGTAACAAATTGGTCAACATAAAGAAGCAGCAAAATCAGAATGTCAAGCCTTATCAGCCCAATCAACCTTAATAGGCCTCCTTACCAATTTGATCCTCAAGGTAGGAGAAGGAATTTTAATGCAAGGCCTTATCAACCTTACAATCAAAACACTGCCAGTAGTTCTAAACAACTTATACTAGTGCAAAACAACATGGCACATGACTATGAGTGGTGTTTCCCATGTAACCAAACTCATAACCAAGCCACATTTTTGAATGAAGTGATCAATCAGACCCTCATGGTATAGAATAGCACTGTTGTCCCACAAGATACTAGTGGATAATAGTGTTCTCAGACTGAGCAAGGTGCTCTTGATGTTGCATTGATGAATTGGCAAGGTGAAGAGTTTTGTGGAGTGAATTACCCACAAGGATAAAATCAATCTTAAACCTCTATAGTAACCGATACAAGATCAAAGAAAAGAGTTGTTGATATAGGTCAGTAGGCTGATAAAGGCCAACAACAAGTTGATAAGGGTAGAAATCAAACTTCTACAAGTCAATAAGGCCAAGTTGGGTCTTCATCTTCACAAAATATTCAGATTTTGCCAAGGAATCAAGTGGTGGCAAGTAAAGAGTAGCCAAAAGTCCAGCCACAACCTCTACAGCCACAAATAGATACTATTGTTTCTAAAGGACAACAAAAGGTTAGTACTAATCCATTTAATATTGTAGATCACATGAAGAAAGCTACTGTTAGTTTTTCAATGTTGGATGCTTTGTATATCCCTGGACAAAAGGACTTATTGAAAGATTCTTAGCTAAGATCTCGTTGTCAAATAAGCCTCCTAAAGAGAAGCCCAAAGTTGTGCTCGCAAAAAATCCCCAAACAAAGAGTGAACAAGCCAAAGATACAAGACCACTTCCATTTTATGTATCTTTGATTATTGGCTAGCACTTAGTTCACAATCTCATGATTGACTCGGGAGCAAGAAACTCCATACTGCCAAAGCAACTAGTAGATAAGTTGGGATTAACATATGAGCCTCTTTCAAAGGGAGTAATTCAGTTGGACGGGATAGCCATAAACACAGTTGGGGTGATTAAAAATCTAGCTCTTACCTTACATGCTTACCCAAAATTTTCAATCCCACGGGATATCTATGTCATAGATCTACCACCTTTCTTTTCCATATGTTTTTCTAGGGATTTCACTGTAAAGTTGGGAGGGTATCTATCATCTGATTGGTCAAATATGTTTTTTAGAACAAGATATGGCACTAAGGTGACTATAAAATTAGAGCTTCTTGCTAAAGACCACATAGAGCCATATGTTCCCAATGCTATAAATGTAAATCTTTCCATTCATGAACAAGAGGATCAATCCATTATCCAAGATGCCAACACTCCCATAGAAGGCATACCTGATCTAATCTTAGATGAGTGGGCAACTGAAAGAACATGAAGTTGATCCTTTAAATCATATGGATGAAATAGGAATAGGGATTTACATGATTCATGAGAAAGATGTAGTTGTCCCTAATCTGGTAAAAACTAAAAAACAACAATGTGAACAATATTCCAATCAACTTTGGTAGTTGTACTTTGATTTCTCAAGAAGCAGGATTGGTGCTAGTGGAGGTGTTGTGTCTATCTCTCCTAATGGTGAAAAATATTATTCAGCTATGAGGTTTTATTTTAGTTGTACTAACAATACAACAGAGTATGAAGCAATCATTCATGGCTTAGAGTGGGCAAGAAACAAAAATATCAAGTGCTTACAGGTATTTGGGTATACTAAATTGGTAGAAAATCAAGAGAGAAATCTCAATGTAACTAAAAATGATTTGCTCAAGTTATATAAGCATAGAATTTGGGATCTTATTGAAGAATTTGATGCCTTTAACTTACTGTCCATTTCGAGAAATCAAAATAAAGAAGCTAATAGATTGGCTGACATGGGTTCACAATTCAATATTCCAAATGAGGTGATTTTTTTTGAAGTACGATAGTATGTAAAGGTGGTGGTGAGGCCATCAGTTCTAGATAACAACACCAATTGGAAATTATTTGAAAGTGATGAAAAAATTATAAACTTTTTGATCGAAGAGACCGAATTTACAAATGGGAATCAACAAAAATGCCAAAAGTAGTATGATAATCAGATTCCACAATTGAAGTCAAATAAGTTTCCAAAAGGATTGGTAAATTTATAATCTATTTTTAACACTGATGATCAAGTGAAGAAATTAAAAACCAGCATGTTAGTAAAAGACGAACATTATGAACCCATTGAGATTTTCATAGACAAGATCCTAAAGCTTGGAAAGGTATGCACCAAGGAAGAAAAACATGCTTTTATTTTACTTTGCCAAGAATTTAATGATGTGTTTGCTTGGGAATATGGAGATTTGAAGGGTTTTAACCCCGAGTTGGCTCAACACACCATTGAGTTGGAACCTAATACAAAACCAGTGAGACAAAGGCAAAGGCCTTTGGATCCAAAGTTGGAACACCTCATGAAAATAGAGCTAAATAAGTCGATCCAAGGTAATATCATCTTCCCTATTAAGCATACATCTTGGGTGTCTAATTTGGTACCTGTAAGGAAAAATAATG
>CM021109.1:463336257-463420432 GCA_007115665.2 Sequoiadendron giganteum
GGTGAAAACAAAAAAATAAAAATAAAATTACAACCTTGTGATGACCATATATTTTTCTAAACATTTATTTGCTACATTATAACATTACTTTTTGATCATTACAAGAGTTCTATTATTATTTTTAAAATCATAAGGAATCCATCGATGTTATTATTGTTTGCCTTAGACTATCTTGTTTTGCATGTTTTCACACATTTGAAAAATGGGCTTAAAATTTACCATTCACATTTGGATTTGGGATATAAAACAAACCATTTTTTAATCCCTAAGGTCCACTTACATATTATGTCCTCTTGCACGTTAGAGCGATCTTGAGGATCAAAAATAAGTGATTTTCTTTTCTTTTCTAGTCTTGTTTGTTGGTCTTTGTGTGCAGAGATTGAAAATTCAAAGGGTTGCAAAAGAAAAGTGGATTTGGAGCTCTTCATTAAATTGGCATTTCAATATTAGCGTTAAACTCTAGGTTCATTCACTTCAATTATCTTATCACTCTTAATTTTGCAAAGTGCTAAAATAGTTACATTATTTTATTTGCTTCAATCAATCTTGTTTGATTTGTCTTCCTTATATTAAAAATTAGGCTTAAAATTAATCTCACATTTAGATTTGGGCTTTAAAATAAACAAATATCTTTTAATCCCCTAGATCTAGTTGTGTATGCTCTCCTATCGCACCCAAAAATGATCTTAAGGATTAGAAATAAGTGATCTTGTTTTTATTATTAGGGGGTCTTCCTAGAGAATTGATCACTCTAGGGGATGACCTCTACTCACATGTTCTGACAAAGTATAAAGAGCGGGGGTGAATCGAAAAACATGCCTCTTGGAAGTAGAATCTTTTCAATCTATGCTAAGACTCTAATAAATGTATACTTTATATAAGTTAAGGTGGAGAGTGGGTTACCCTCTCCTCTCACTTGTTTGGTATTATTCTCTTTCATCTATGGATTAGGCTTCACGTACCCTTGTGGTATATCTAGAGGATACCCCTAGTTGAGCTTGTAAATCCTAGTAAAAACCTATTGGCCATACCCACTTGAGTAGGGTTGTTAATATTTCTTGTGTGTTTGATTGTTTAGATCACCATCTCCACTTGAAATTGAAGGGGAGATATCCATTCAAAATTGATCCTAAGACATTATCTTTTTTCATTATATCTTTGTGTGTATCTAATCTTTGAACAAATTACAAAACTCAAAAATTATTACAAATCAAAACATTCCAAAATAAAGAAAAAAAATCAAAAGTAAAATATCAAACTATCAAATAAATAGAGCTTAAAAATAGGTCTTTTATTGGCATTGTCTTATTGTCCTTGATACTATATGAGGAGTAGAATTTTTTTTGGTATCTTGTCTTATTATTGTCACGAAGGATTGCATCCCAAATGCTAAGCTTTAAAGCTCAACAATCCTGTGCAACATGGGAACATCCTCAAGCCTGTGGGTTGCCTAATATGAGGCTGAACCTCCATATTATAGGCCGGTTCCCTTAGAAAACCTCCTACAAACTACTAAAATTGATTTGTAAGAGGGGAAGAGGTTGCTTTAGAAATGAAAATCTACTGCTATTAGGAGGTGATGCACCAACTTTTAAACTCTATTAGCTGCTCTAAACTCACAATCAGATTCAAACAAAGAGGTATGTTTGCTCATAACTCAAAAATAATCATGAAATACATAAATGTATTATGAGGTTTGTATTTGGTCTTTGAATGAAGGAAAATAAGTTTCACGTCCTCAACTATCGAAACATTCTAACACAACTCATAACCTGCATTTAAATGAATTATTTTCCTTCCATAATACATAAATGAGATAGATTTATAGGTTTTATAAAGAAAAACACAATAAATGCATCATATCATTCATTTGCTATGCTTAAAACATAAGATGTTTGAGAAAGAACTGATGCTCTTTATTCAATTTAAAAGGAATCTACGATGTTACAAACTAAAAATACTTCTAAAATACCGAAAATAATTTAAAATTTGAGTTACAATGCTTTGTGCTTTGTTGTGTATGTAATCATAAAGAAAGAACTAATCTAAAAGAGTCGAAGGCTTTGCTTTATTGAAAGCCACCTCATATAACTGAAGATGGAAGAGGTTGCACCTCATGGAAGACATTGAATGTGCATTGATGTGGAACTGGAAATGAATTTGCTTTGAACTAAACTTGAACTACCCTTCAAGTTTGGCAAGAAACTGATTGAAAAAATCTATCCCAAGGTACTTTACATGGAGTTTTCAAATTGTTGGGCGTACAAAGCAAAAAAGCCACTTTTTTAGCCCTCCAAACTTCACCAAAGAGTGTATTTTTAGGCTCAAACTTCACTTAACTCCAACCTTATCCATATGGACCTCTTGAGTAGGTCTAAACTACCTCTAAGATCTTAAAAACTAAGCATAATAGATCAACTCTTGTGATGAGCTTGAGAAAACTCTTGCATGATGATGGTATGACTGTCCTTTCTTTTTCAACTACAATTTTATGACTACAAACTCCTTTTTAAAGTGGTTGTCATGTAGTGGAAAGGACTATCCTTAGATAATTTGATCATTGTTTCTTAGTCTCCGACCTTTTACCATTGTCATGGACAATTATTTATATTCTTGTCATGCTTTAATTTTGTCCTTTTGCATTTGATATTGACCCTACTCTTAACTAGCATGACTGAAATTCTTATCTCATAATTATTTCCGCTCATATTCTACTCATATTTTTGCTCATATTGTTTCTCATTATTTTAAATTCATGAATTAAAAACTTCTATATGACTGGCATAAACCATTCATGTCTCTTACATGTGTTTGATGTCTAGATGTTGTCTGCCCTTTCTCATGGTATTTGAGTGTCTTCATTGTAATATGAGATAATATAAACTCATAGTCAACTCTTACTAACATCATTGTCCATGAAAAACACGATCATATTAAAGCACTTACAATATGAGGACCAACAAGGTCAATGTTTCACAGTCATAAAAACTTTAATCATTGTCTTTCATTTTCTCACGGTCTTGACATTAAGCATTTGGCTAGCCCTAGCATTACTTATTTTTTTCCTTCAAGGTTTGTCTTGAGAATTTTTTCAACACATACCAAAGGTTGCCTTTGAATCCTCTTTGTGCTTTAGTTGTTGTCCTATAACTTCCGAGTTTTCTGCCCTATAACTTTTGACTTTTTTGCCCATTAGTTGATATTATTGCTTCTATTCATTAAATTGCTATTTGTATTCATATTCATTATATTTTTGTTCATATTCATTATGACTGTGCATTTAGCTTTTCTACATGGCTATGTCCAATGAGAAAAACATGATGACCATCCTTATAATACAATGATGATTGTCTTCTCAAGTGATCTTTACATCCTCTAAGTCTCAAGGGTCTTCATTATTCAATTTTCCCCTTGACCTAATATGTATTAAGGACTATGCATTCTAAAGTTTTAATGCTAGTCACTTTCTGGTTACTATCTTTTGTGACTTCAACTTTTTATGACTATCCTTTACAAATTGCTTCCCTCTCTCAAAACTTTGCTACCCCTTCCAAGGTGATTGCCATATTTTACTAGCTCTGGACCAGTTTATTAAATGCTTCATTTGAAAATTATTTTATGACAAGCCTTAGTATCCATGATTCAACACTGTTGAATTCATAAAAAAAATTGCTAGCAAGCCTAGATAACACAATTGTAGGAAGCTTCTTTGGATCACCAACCATTGTCGACCTCCTACAATGATTTTGACAACTAAGCCTTTACAACCATGATTCAAAGATTGGACATCCTACCTGAATAGCCATCTTAACCATCATGAAGGTACATTTAAATTGTCAACCCAGGGACATGAACTTGAAATGGGTCAGCGCAGTATGTGCACTAGGAACTTCAAAGTAGTCACCTTAAATCTACAACTAGGAAAGACTTAATACTAAAATTAAATTGCATGAAAAGAAACAAAGAAAATGATGAACATCACTCAATCAAATTTAAACTGAACTTGCATAACAAGAATGAAAATTTGAGCAACAAACAGGAAACTACTCTACCTACCTTGGCTGTAGGAACAGTCATAGAATGGACTTCTAGTGGCTAAAGAAATAGTCAATTCTGGATTCTTACTAAGTACTAAACAAAAGCTAATGCTAATCTATCTAAGCTAATGGATTACTCACCAAGTGGGTCCCCTTGGATGAGTATCCTCTAAAACCAATACAAACTTATATTAAACTCAGATGCTCAATTCAGAATCTCATTCCATTCATTGGAAAAAACGCAATTACAAAAGAGTGTGTCTGGTATTCTCAACTTATACAATAATTTGGTGATCAACTCCTTAAGAAGGAGGATCCGAACCTTATTTATCAACAATAGGGTAGTCAACTCCCACTAACTGAGAGGACGCCATTTAGGGAAAGCAGGAAAGAGACTGGAAGAATGGTTATGCATGCAGGGGAATCCGTTCAAACACGTAGGTCCAAATATGGACTTGACCACTGCAGTAACGCTAGTATTGCTCAATGTCATTAAAGATCGGCACAGGGTGGTTACATGCGACTGACAAGGGAATCTTTCACTGCCGTTCTCCAGTTGACCATCACGCGCATCCTCTGCATGAGCAGTTGGCGGTTGTGTTCCTTAACTTAGCATTTCCAATCAAGGATGCATGACAATGCCAGTACGCATAATAACTGCATAACTAAAATTATCTTAAAGAACATCGATCAATCACATGCAAGATTAATATAGATAGTTCACACAATAAGTCAAATATCATTAAAATTGGCAGAGAGGGAATTAAACCCAAAAGTCTGAAGGTTTGAAAGAAACTATATAAAAGTGTTAGCATGTAATATCAAAGTTCATGATAACTTTGACAAATAGACCATGGATTCTACCCATAATTAACCCAAAAACTAGACTCATCAACCATTACACATCTACCACTATGAATATGACTGTCATGCATTGAAATAGGTTTTTTCTTCTCATTGTAGTGACATATGAGTGTTATTTTCTTTGCATCTTTGACCTTTATAGGACCTCTTTCTTTTTTTCTCAAGGCTTCATAGTCATTGACATAGTTTATTTGATATTTCTTATCATGATTTATCATTTGTTCATGACTACCCCTTGGTTTGATTCATTGACTACCTTTACCTTTGTGGACTATCATGCTTCTTTAAAATCTACCCTCATACCATGCTACTATCATTTGGTGTGCTTTCTCTTTATCAAATGACTTGTCATATCACCTTGTTCTCATCAACACTTTGCATCTCTTGCTATAATATTTGCTTTTGAGATAAGATGTGCTCTAAAGCTCAAATGTCACTAGGGCAGAATATTGAGAACGTAGAAATTCAATGGTTGGTCCTCTCATCCACAGGTAGCTAGATAGGAAATAGGTCCTCTACCAAAATAAGCTCCATTCCTGGTGGTTTGAATCCTTTGCAATCTTTATCATAATAAACTTTTATAATTTTCCTTGGAATCACTCAAATTGCTCACTGCATGTAATAAAGTCCTCAAAGCACTTTATGCAATCTTCTTGGCCTTTCCCAAACCTTTGCTCTTTTATGACTATCTAAAAGCTTGAAGTAAATCTCATTATTGATTTATTGAAACCTTACCAAACATTACTACAAGATGACATATGTATGAAACATTTATCTCAAGCACTTCTTCTCAAGAATTGTTGCAACTAGATATCTTCATTCTATTTTCCTCTATTTTTTACTACCTCATGTCAATGTTTTGATGTTGAGTATGGATTATACTTTATTGAAAGTTTACCTTTCATTAGAACTCTGCCTCTTTGCATTTTAGGGGACTACCCTTCTTTCCAAATTCATGGTAGTCCATTATGCCTTATTCATGACAATCCCTATCTAGGTCTTGATTTTGTTGATCTTATCATTAACTGCCTTAAAGGGATGGTTTCAACTCTTTCTCAACTCTCTCATAAGGATTATGAAGTAGAAACATATAAGCAATAGTGGATAGAATATTCTAGTGAGAGGAAAAAATGAGTAACCATTACAAACTCTCTTTAGCAAGTGTTTTCACATCTTCAGTAAGGGTAGCTAGAGGATGTTCATGAGCTACTTTTGATGTTAAAATAAAAGTTTCTAGCACTCTTTCACAAGACTATTATGCATTCCTTTCCCATATCAACCTTATCAATGCATCTGTCCCCTCCCATAGACATTTATTTGAAAACAACTCTCTAAATCCCTAAATGTTTTCAAAGGCCTTGAAATATTTTGTCAAATAACTTTACAAATCTTCAAACAAAAAATAGGTTTGGAGATTTAAGAACACCATTTTGAACCTGCATCTTGTAGCTTGGAAAGCATGGAGACTCGTAGATGAACTTGCAAATAACTTCTCTTATCCTCTTCTAGCATGATGATATGCTAACCTCTTCTTTACCTTCGCCCATATCCTCTTCATTGACGAACTGAAATTAACGAGTAGTTAATACATTTGCATGCATTCCATAGCTGAATCTTCAAGTTTTTTCACTCCTAGTTGAGTTCAAAACCTTAACTCCTTATACTCAACGTGAAGTCCTTCAATGCTTTTCTTACTTTTTCTCCTTCAAATTCTAGCACCTAAACTTGAGTTTGCTTTATTTTTCTTTTATGCATCTTTGTAAGTTAGTTTTAACTTGGAGTTTACCTTTTCACTTTCATGCAAGTTGAAACTTTATCTCCAATGCGAGTTTTTCTCATCCTTTGGCATGAAAACTTAGAATAAAATTTAAGTCTTTTTCCTTCGCCTTTTATTGCTCTTTTCTCCATATTTTTTGGCATGCCCGATGGGACACTATAACTCATTTCAATGAAGAAATACAATTTTTTTATTGCTATCCTAGTATATGCAGCAGTTTTTTTGGCCTTTTTGAGGTTATAAATATATAACTCACAACTCTTATCTCTGATTTTGAAGCAAATCTTGTGCAATCAACACACGAGAAAAGTGAAAACAAGAGAACGTTCTTCTCTCTTTGAGTATTTGTAGCTATCACCACCAAGAAGAAGAGGGAAGGCATCAAGAAGGAGTCTTAGCCCACTAGCTAAATCATGTTCTACACCTCCAAATTATAGGCTTACAAGTCATATTCCAAGAGTTTTAGTACCAAATATACGAGTTCCAAAAAATCCAATGGCAAGGCAATTTGCTTTTGCATTGTTTAATGGGGGTGGGCCATTAAATATTGCTCAACATGATGATATTCTTGTGGCAACCCTTAGAAGCTCACCTTCTTTAATAGGAGAAGATCACACTATGCTTATTGAGCATATTAGGGATGTGGCTACATTATGGTCAATTCACAATGTCACAACTGAGAATGTAGCAACTAGGCTCTTGGTTGCATCACTGAAAGGAAAAACTTTGTAATGGTTCAAGAGTTTGGTAGTTAATTCAATCACAACATGGGATCAATTAGGAAATGGTTTGCACAAGCAATTTGAAGACAAGTCAGATCATTTATCTTTGATGGAGCAACTAACTACCATAAAGAGAGCTCCACATGAGCATATGTCTGATTTTACTACCGTTTTCAAAAAACTTGGGATAGAATTCTAATAATGGTAAGACCTTCCACCCAACATGCATTCTTGTATTTCCTTAAAGCCCTTAATAGTGATATATCTATGATGATTTAGTCAATGGGTGGAAATACACTTCCTAATGCATATGACATCGCTATTAGAGCAGAAAACAACCTCATACAAGCTAGAAAATAGCCCCAAGGCCTCCAATGCCTATATTTCCTAAGGTACAGTCACCTATACCATTGCCATTACCCACAATAGTTGTTGTCCCTACTATACCAACACTAAATTATCCAAATCTTGTCTAAGAAAAGCTTGTCCTGGCTCCATCCCCCAAATTTCAAGAATTAAAAGGCATATTGCAAACCTTTGGTAACAAATTGGTCAACATAAAGAAGCAGCAAAATCAGAATGTCAAGCCTTATCAGCCCAATCAACCTTAATAGGCCTCCTTACCAATTTGATCCTCAAGGTAGGAGAAGGAATTTTAATGCAAGGCCTTATCAACCTTACAATCAAAACACTGCCAGTAGTTCTAAACAACTTATACTAGTGCAAAACAACATGGCACATGACTATGAGTGGTGTTTCCCATGTAACCAAACTCATAACCAAGCCACATTTTTGAATGAAGTGATCAATCAGACCCTCATGGTATAGAATAGCACTGTTGTCCCACAAGATACTAGTGGATAATAGTGTTCTCAGACTGAGCAAGGTGCTCTTGATGTTGCATTGATGAATTGGCAAGGTGAAGAGTTTTGTGGAGTGAATTACCCACAAGGATAAAATCAATCTTAAACCTCTATAGTAACCGATACAAGATCAAAGAAAAGAGTTGTTGATATAGGTCAGTAGGCTGATAAAGGCCAACAACAAGTTGATAAGGGTAGAAATCAAACTTCTACAAGTCAATAAGGCCAAGTTGGGTCTTCATCTTCACAAAATATTCAGATTTTGCCAAGGAATCAAGTGGTGGCAAGTAAAGAGTAGCCAAAAGTCCAGCCACAACCTCTACAGCCACAAATAGATACTATTGTTTCTAAAGGACAACAAAAGGTTAGTACTAATCCATTTAATATTGTAGATCACATGAAGAAAGCTACTGTTAGTTTTTCAATGTTGGATGCTTTGTATATCCCTGGACAAAAGGACTTATTGAAAGATTCTTAGCTAAGATCTCGTTGTCAAATAAGCCTCCTAAAGAGAAGCCCAAAGTTGTGCTCGCAAAAAATCCCCAAACAAAGAGTGAACAAGCCAAAGATACAAGACCACTTCCATTTTATGTATCTTTGATTATTGGCTAGCACTTAGTTCACAATCTCATGATTGACTCGGGAGCAAGAAACTCCATACTGCCAAAGCAACTAGTAGATAAGTTGGGATTAACATATGAGCCTCTTTCAAAGGGAGTAATTCAGTTGGACGGGATAGCCATAAACACAGTTGGGGTGATTAAAAATCTAGCTCTTACCTTACATGCTTACCCAAAATTTTCAATCCCACGGGATATCTATGTCATAGATCTACCACCTTTCTTTTCCATATGTTTTTCTAGGGATTTCACTGTAAAGTTGGGAGGGTATCTATCATCTGATTGGTCAAATATGTTTTTTAGAACAAGATATGGCACTAAGGTGACTATAAAATTAGAGCTTCTTGCTAAAGACCACATAGAGCCATATGTTCCCAATGCTATAAATGTAAATCTTTCCATTCATGAACAAGAGGATCAATCCATTATCCAAGATGCCAACACTCCCATAGAAGGCATACCTGATCTAATCTTAGATGAGTGGGCAACTGAAAGAACATGAAGTTGATCCTTTAAATCATATGGATGAAATAGGAATAGGGATTTACATGATTCATGAGAAAGATGTAGTTGTCCCTAATCTGGTAAAAACTAAAAAACAACAATGTGAACAATATTCCAATCAACTTTGGTAGTTGTACTTTGATTTCTCAAGAAGCAGGATTGGTGCTAGTGGAGGTGTTGTGTCTATCTCTCCTAATGGTGAAAAATATTATTCAGCTATGAGGTTTTATTTTAGTTGTACTAACAATACAACAGAGTATGAAGCAATCATTCATGGCTTAGAGTGGGCAAGAAACAAAAATATCAAGTGCTTACAGGTATTTGGGTATACTAAATTGGTAGAAAATCAAGAGAGAAATCTCAATGTAACTAAAAATGATTTGCTCAAGTTATATAAGCATAGAATTTGGGATCTTATTGAAGAATTTGATGCCTTTAACTTACTGTCCATTTCGAGAAATCAAAATAAAGAAGCTAATAGATTGGCTGACATGGGTTCACAATTCAATATTCCAAATGAGGTGATTTTTTTTGAAGTACGATAGTATGTAAAGGTGGTGGTGAGGCCATCAGTTCTAGATAACAACACCAATTGGAAATTATTTGAAAGTGATGAAAAAATTATAAACTTTTTGATCGAAGAGACCGAATTTACAAATGGGAATCAACAAAAATGCCAAAAGTAGTATGATAATCAGATTCCACAATTGAAGTCAAATAAGTTTCCAAAAGGATTGGTAAATTTATAATCTATTTTTAACACTGATGATCAAGTGAAGAAATTAAAAACCAGCATGTTAGTAAAAGACGAACATTATGAACCCATTGAGATTTTCATAGACAAGATCCTAAAGCTTGGAAAGGTATGCACCAAGGAAGAAAAACATGCTTTTATTTTACTTTGCCAAGAATTTAATGATGTGTTTGCTTGGGAATATGGAGATTTGAAGGGTTTTAACCCCGAGTTGGCTCAACACACCATTGAGTTGGAACCTAATACAAAACCAGTGAGACAAAGGCAAAGGCCTTTGGATCCAAAGTTGGAACACCTCATGAAAATAGAGCTAAATAAGTCGATCCAAGGTAATATCATCTTCCCTATTAAGCATACATCTTGGGTGTCTAATTTGGTACCTGTAAGGAAAAATAATGGCAAGATCAGGTTATGCGCCAACTTTAGAGATCTAAACAAAGCTTCCCTTAAAGATCATTATTCGCTGCCCTCAATGGAATAAATATTGCAAGTTGTATCAAGTTTTGACAGATTTTCATTGTTAGATGGTTTTTAAGGGTACAATCAAATTTTGGTAAAAGAAGAAGATCAATTCAAAGCTCCTTCTACCACTAAATGGGGAACCATGGTATATAGAAATATGCCCTTTGGATTGTCTAATGCAAGGGAAATTTTCCAAAGAGCTACGGACATGGCTTTCCAAGGCCTCATGAACAAGTTTGTACTTGTTTATCTTGATGACATAACTATTTTTCAAAAGATGCTAATGAAAATTTTGATCACTTAAGATAAATATTTGAGAGATGCGGGGAACATGGCATTTCTCTCAATCTTAAGAAGTGCATCTTTGTTGTCCATGAAGGAAAACTACTTGGTCACATAGTTTCAAAGCAAGGTATCATAATATATCCTCAAAGAGTAAGTGAAATCTTAGCCTTACCTTTACTTGCTCACAAGAAGGGTTTACAAAGCTTCTTAGGAATAATTTTTTTTATTAGAAGGTTTATACCTAACATTGCAACCCTCTTGAAGCCTATAACAACTATGTTGAAGAAAAATGTAAGTTTCAGCCAGTCAAGAGAAGCCGAGAGGAGTTTTGAGGAGATTAAAGAAGCCATCACAACTGTACCTACTCTTGTAAATCCAGATTTTGCTAAGGATTTCACACTATAAGCCTTTGGGGGTATTGATACCATCTTAGTAATGTTGGTACAATAGAATGAGGATGGGATAGAGCAGCCAATAGCCTTCTTCAACCAAGGTTTGGAAGGTTATGAGGAAAGGTACACTTTTATGGAAAAACATGCTTTAGCTGTCATTAGAAGCCTTAAAAAAATTAGTTATTTGCTTTCAAATAACAAGATACATCTTATGGTTTCTCATTCAAGTGTTAAATATTTTTTTTGAGTAAGGATATAAATGATAAGAGGGTTGGTTGGATAACCAAAGTCATGGAATATGATGTAGATATCAAAGTGACAAAGCTTGTAAGAGGTAAGGGATTTTGTGAGCAGCTAGTTGGTAATGTTGAGGATAAAAAATGAGTGGAAGAGGAGGTTATCCTTGTGTTAAATAATTAAGATCGAGATGTTGTAGCAACTCCTCCTTCAAGTTGGATTCAAGAAATGATGCATTACCTCCAAACTAGTGACTGCCCACAGGTCTAAACAATGCAAAATGAAGGTATTTTAGATTTCAGGCCATTCCTTATGTCATTTTAGATGGAAACTTGTATAGAAAGAACTTTCATGGAGTTTTATTGAGATGCATAGAGTCTGATCAGATTAATAAAGTGCTTGAATAATTCCATAATGGAGCAGCTGGTGGCCACTTTGCACCAAGAACTAGAACTCTTAAAATCATGAGAGTTGGTTAATATTGGCCTAATTTGTACAAGGATGCCTATGCATGGGTAAGGAAATACAAAAAATGTGCTATATTTGTAGGAAAACAGAGGTTAGCAGCCTTACCATTGCATCCAATTCAAGTAGAGCATCCATTCATGAAGTGGGGTCTTGATTTCATTAGACCCATAAACCCACCTTCTAGTTTAGGACACAAGTGGATGTTGAAAACCACCGATTACTTCACCAAATGGACATAGGTTATAGCATTGAATGTGGGAAATGAAAGTGCAATACTAAACTTCTATGAGGACATAGTAGCAAGGTTTGGTACCCATGAATCCATTATTTCAGATAATGCATTGGCTTTTGTAAGCATGAGAATAATTGAATGGGCTATTAAAATGATATCCAATTACTATCCACAAGGTAATAGAAAAGTTGAGTCTACTAACAAAAATCTATTTAGGATCATTAAAAGAACATTTGAAGACAATCAAAGAAGTTGGCATAACAAACTAAAACTAACCTTATGGGTTGATAGAATTACTCCTAAGAGGTCTATAGGTAATTCTCCTTATGTTCTTGTTTATGGAAAATAAGCTAGGCTACCTATTTGAGTAGAGTTACCAACTCTAAGTTTGATCAAAGAGCTAGAAATGATGGAGGAAGAACCAATGGAAGTAAGACTTACTTCAAGTTGATGGAGTTGGAAGAAACAAGAAGACAAGCACTTCAAAATCTTGAGATTCATCAAGCACTAATGAAAAAGATATTTGACAAGAAGGCATTCCCAAGAGTTTTCAATGAAGGAGATCTTGTTCTCAAATGGGATGAGCTAAAATTAGACCCAAAAATCATACCAAATTTGATGCTATGTGGAGTGGCCCTTTCATGATCACAAATTGCAAGCCACATAATTCCTTTCAGCTATCAAATCTTGAAGGAGAGGAGCTGCCAATCCCAGTCAATGGGATTCATATCAAGCTCTTTTATTAAGGTGATATTTCCAAATTGTATCATAGTAGGATAGATTTCCCTTTCCAATAAGTGTTGATGCACATGTTTTAGTCCGATTCTTCCATTTTCCCTAGGTGTTGAGTGTTAGTTTAATTAGTAGGTGGTTTTCTATTGTTCAATGTTTCTAATAGTTGTTTTAAGGTCTGATCTGAGATTTTTCAAGTCTAAATGACTCTATCACCCAATGAATATTAAGGTTGCTGGTCAAAATTTTGTTTAGCAGGAAAAACACCCCTGAGGTCGCCATGATTGTAATGAAGTCCTCGAAGCACTTTATGCAATATTGTTGACCAATAGCCTTGCATGTTCATAGGGTGATAGAGTCATTTAGGCTTGAAAAATCTCAAATCAGACCTTGACAATTGTTAGAAACATTAAACAACAACAAACAACCTACTAAATAAACTAAAACTTGTGCATCAACACTTAGGGAAAGGGGAAGAACTGGACTGAAACATGTGCATCAACACTTATTGGAAAGGGAAATCTATCCTACTATGATACAATTTTGAAATATTACCTTTATAAAAGAGCTTGAGATGAATCCCATTGACTGGGATTAGAAGCTCCTCTCCTTCAAGATTTGATAGTTGAAAAGCATTGTGTGGCTTGCAATTTGTGATCGTGAAAGGGCCACTTCACATAACATCAAATTTGGTATTCTTTCTAGGTCTACTTTTTAGCTCATCCCATTTGAGGACAAGATCTCCTTCATTGAAAAATCTAGGGACTACCCTTCTTTTCAACTTCATGATAGTCCATTATGCCTTATTCATGGCTGTCCCTATCTAGGTCTTGATGTTGTTGATCTTATCATTAATTACCTTAAAAGGAATGGTTTCAACTCTTTTTCAACTCTTTCTCATAAGTATTATGAAGTAGCAACATAGAAGCAATAGTGGATAGAATATTCCAATGAGAGGAAAAAAGGAGTAAACATTGTAGACTCTCTTTAGCAAGTGTTTTCACATCTTCAGCAAGGGCATCTAGAGTATGTTCGTGAACTACTTCTGATGTTAAAATTAAAAGTATCTATCACTCTTTCATAAGACTATTATGCATGTCTTTACCATCTCAACTTTATCAATGCATCTATCCCGGGTCCCATAGACATTTATTTGAAAATGACTCTCTAAAGCCCTAAATGCTTTCAAAGGCCTTGAAATCTTTTGTCAAAGAACTTTTACAAATCTTCAAACAACAAATAGGTTTGGAGATTTAAGATCATACCATTCTGAACCTGCATCTTGTAGCTTGGAAAGCATGGAGATTTGTAGATGACCTTGTAGATGACTTCTCTTATCCTCTTCTAGCATGGTGATCTACTAACCTCTTCTTGACCTTCACCCATATCCGCTTCATTCATGAACTGAAAGTAAGGGGTAGTTAATACCTTTGCATGCATTCCATGGTCGAATCTTCAAGTTTTTTACTCCCAGTTGAGGTCAAAACCCTAACTCCTCATACTCAATGCAAAGTCCTCATACTTAATGCGAAGTCCTTCATTTTATTTTCTTACTTTTTCTAGTTCAAATTCCAATGCCTAAACTTGAGTTTGCTTTATTTATCTTTTATGCTTCTTTGTAAGTTAGTTTTAACTTGAAGTTTATCTTTTCACTTTCATGCAAGTTAAAATTTTATCTCCAACGTGAGTTTTTCTCATCCTTTGGCATGGAAACTTAGAATAAAAGCTAAGCCTTTTTCCTTTTCCTTTTATTGCTCTTATCTCCAATGGTTTTGGCATGAAAAGTAATGATGTTTTTCATAATTATTTTGAATATTCAAATAAGACCAAATATTATTTAAATGGACTATTTAAATAATATTAATGATTTCA
Source organism: Sequoiadendron giganteum (assembly GCA_007115665.2). Taxonomy (NCBI): domain Eukaryota; kingdom Viridiplantae; phylum Streptophyta; class Pinopsida; order Cupressales; family Cupressaceae; genus Sequoiadendron; species Sequoiadendron giganteum. The sequence goes on from CM021109.1 coordinate 463,351,079, forward strand.
ATAAAAATGGACTACACTTATCATTGTCAAAATTCATCAAAGTTCAAATTAGATCCCATATCTTTTATTTTTTATCATATCATATCATTTGTGGATATACCATCTTGAGAGTCACAAGGCTACTCTTGAGTTGGGGATCTCCACTCTTTAGCAAGTTTGCTTGGACTCATAAGTCTAGCTCAAGTGAAATTTATCAATATCTCTCGCTTGAACTCATAAGTCTAGTTCAAGTGGGATTATATCATTTTATATATTAATATCATTATCATCATTTGGAGATCTAACTTAGCTTTGGTCTATTTTGGTTTTGAGAAACATGTATCAAAATTGTTGAAAGGAAATTTTATTTTATTTAAGGTCTTATATTGCATATGCCAATTAAAAGATCTCAATATAAGAAAAACATGGAATATCATAAGGAAGAGTCAAACATTCCAACAAGCATGGGTGGGGGTCAATATGAGCATAGAGCAGCCTCAAATCCGCCCATCTTTGATAAAGATCCTTTAAGAATACCTTGTGTGGAGGATGAGGATCCAAATCAAGAACCCACATTGGAAGACATGCAAAAATTTGATGAGACCATAGAGCAATGAAGGTGCTAGAATGTTTATTCAAGAATAATCCCTATTATTATCTCCAAATGTTAGCTCAAGAGGGTGTTAAAATACTCGCTCACCTTGTCAAGAATGTAGATATCACTAACCCTGACATGTGGTTAGAAACAAGTCAACCCAATCCAACATAAACATTATCATAAAATCCACCTCAAACATCAAAAAAAAGAGTGGATGCTACTTTTACATATTCACCACCACCTCCCCCTAACACATCAAAAGTGTAATTTAAATCATATCAAGAGATGCTCCAAGAATAAGCTACACCCCAACAATTTCCTACCTTTGCTAGATCTCACCTAAACATGGGTATCTCAAGTATGAAACATATGTCTATACCTCCAAATCAACCACAACAACAATACATCCAACCAAGTCAATCACAACAATAATATATCCAACAAGTCAATATCAACATCACATTCCCCTAAATCAACATAAAAAACAATATATTTCCACAAGTGTACCTCCATCCAAATCTACAAATACTTGGGACAACAAATTCAAGAGTTAAGGAAAATGGTTACAAACATGGGGATGGGTGACACTAAAAAGAGATATACATTGGAAGACATATGTCCCTATCATTTTTACAAGTATTTTAACATGGTACCTTTTCCTAAAAACTTTGAAATACCCAGTTTTGAATAATACAAGGGAAAAGGTGAGCCGAGAGATCGCATAAGGGAATTTTACATAGCTTGTCTTGAGGTATCTTATAATGATACATATCTAATGTGCCTCTTTTCTAAATGTCTATGAGGTCAAGCTATTGAGTGGTTTCCACATTTACCTCATGGGATTAAGACCTTTCATGAGTTGGCAAACAAATTCATTGCACATTTTATATATAATGTTGAACGTGAAACCTCTATGATTGATTTATGTAAGAAGAAAAAGATGAGGGAGAATCCTTTGTGTCCTTTTTGAAAATTTGGAGAAACATGGAAAGAAAATTCCCTTATCCTATTCTTAAAAAGCAACTTATTCACATTTTCACCCAAAAACTAAACAATGAATTGGCCTTTCACCTAAGAATTCAATGTGTTAGAACCTTTGATGAGATAATTGAAAAGGGAATGGAAATTGAAAAAGATCTCATTTCCAGGGGTCTTGTAATTTTTTTTAAAGATCATAAGGATAACCCTTCAACATCTAAAGATAAACCAAGGATTTGGACTAAAAATAAGAACATTGTCAATGATGGTGTGGTAGATGCGAAAATAGTTAAAAAAATCTACCCTACAATTGGCAGCAATCAACCCTCAAAATAATCAAGGTGTTAGGAGAACACCTAGGCAAAATAATGTTTCTAAAAGTCAATACACTTCTTTAGGGGAATATCTTGAATTTGCATTGAAAATTTGATCCAGCCTAAACTTATCACCTTACGAGAAGTAAGAAATCAAGAACTAGAAATTAAACCTCCATGGTACAAAGAGAATGAATATTGTGAGTACCATGGGATCAAAGGCCATAAGACTTCAAATTGATTCAAATTAAAAAATCTTATTGAAGACCTTATAGATCAAGGTGATGTTAGCATATACAATACACCTTCAACTAATGATGATCTCAAGATTTACCAAGATCCTATCCCTAATCATAGAAAAGGGGAAACTTAAAATAAAAATAGTAATCTTAAAGAAGCCAATTATACTGTTGTTTCTTATGATTACACCATAGCTTGAGTAGAAGGAATCTCTTCCATAAAAATGCAATCCCTAAGTGCACAATCACATTTAGGGGAAAAATCGCATCCAATGATCTCCTTCTTAATCAAGATCAAAGTATCATTTCCAATGAGTCCTTTCCATCTAAAGATCTAGATATCTTCCTTCCACTTCACAATCCACCTCCATCTCAAGGCTTAAGTATATCTTCCATATATCTTCCATGTCACCTCATGAGCAAGGTGTCCTTCCAACTTTGGTGGTTTTAATCACTTCCAATGTGCTAAGCAATAAGGGTTTATTTATTCTCTTGAAAAGTAGGGAAACTACTCCAAGGTTACTATATAACTAGTTATTAGTTGTGTGGGATAACACAATGTTCATTTTCAACATGTTTTACAAGGGATTTGGGTTTAAAGCTTACTAGAAATTACATGCAATCAAAAAATAATAATTTCAACAATTCGAAAAATGAATTGTATTATAGATCATATAGCAGATTTGTGTTAATTGTCAATTCTTTTAGATGGTTCCAAACTTGATTTAAATAAAATTCAAAATATAGAGAGGTTTACAAGAAACTTAAATAAATTTAATCTAATAGACAATGATAAGAATTGTTTCACAAATCATATTTGAGTGTTTAAACAAAATCTTTCCAAACTACTGTTAAAGTAAATAACATTTCACACATTTACTAATAACAGTTGTAATGGAGGGAATTTGCAACCCTAGGCAAATTCCCCATTTCATCACCCTTACCTTAGAAAATGTAAACCTGATGATGAAATTTCACCACTGCCACCTCGCTCATTTCACCTGGCCACATCTTTTTATGTTGGTCATGGAGGAATCTTTAATGGGGATGCTCGCGTGTCGCGTGAATGTTCGTGTGTCATTCTACCATCTTGACAAGATTCCTACCTTTGCAATCCATAGAGGCATTGCACTTCTCCATTGGTCACGAAGTGTAACGTCTCGTACTTCCTTGACTGACAAAAAATGAGTCTTTTGCCTCCCTTTTACTAGTTTAAATCCATTCTTTCACATCTCTTCACTCTCTTGGACTCTCTCTAGCTCAATTCTCACTCTATTCACTCATTCTCACTTTCTAAGCCCATTCCACAACTTCTATACTACCTCCTCTTGGTTACAAGCTGATGGTTTCGATTCCTACATCATGTTCTTGTTGCAACAATGTCAACATTGGAGACTCTCAAGCTTCTTCCTTCCACTACTTGCCTTGAGTGCTCGTAGCTACGAAGGTGATGTTGCTCATTGTTGTTCACTTCACATCATTTTGTTTACTAAATAGCATATTCTTGTCTTTTCTCTATTTCCTTTTTATTTCTATATCACTTTCTTCACTTTGTGTTTATCTAGTTGTCTATGGAGGTGGGAACACCAAAGCGGGGGACTGATTGAGGCAATCCTCTAAAAAAATACCAACATTTTTCCCATTTCTATGTGTGCAAGTGTTTTGAGTGGAGCAATTTGGAGAATCAACTCGTGGGTGAAAAGACATGTTTTCTCATGCCCCTTGTCATTTTTGCAATAGTTCATTCCTTAGTCTTATTTTTCCATATTTGTTGTTTCTGTCATTTTTATTATCTATCAAAGTATAAACATCACAAATTACCACTTGCTGCTAAAATGCTTTATTGATTCTCATCACAAGAAGTTGGATCAAATTTTCATAAATAAAGTCAATCACTTCTTCCTATTGGATGTTGTGGTCGAGTTGCTAATATGTGGTTTCCATTGATGTCAACACTATTAGCATTAATGTATTTAAGACTGTATATGTCGAGGATATTAAGAAAATTGCAATAAAATATGTTACAGGTTATCTATGAAGCAATGAAGATTAGTATGGTAGAAAGTTCAGTATGTTGATAGTGAGATGTTGCGGATTAAAGGGTTTGTTTTCAAGCCTATCTAGTTTCTACTCTGAAATTTTTAGAGGTGCGCATGAAGATTTGAGCAAGTTATAAGTTTATGTGTTATGACAACTATTTTGTTACTGCAAATGGTGTTCATGGAAGAAGATAAAGCGTATCTAATAATCTGAGTTGTTGCATATGTTACAAAGGTGTTCATGGACATTTCTAGATCATGTTCTATCTATGTTGCACGTTCACATTGATCATTGTGCTCGCGATCTGAGATTTTCTCTTGCATGTTCATGATCGACAAGGTGTTTGAAGCATGTTGTGGATCTTCGAGGGAGAATATTTGAAAGTTTTTTTTGTGTTTGAGAACATTATTTTGGATCTCTACTATGTTGTGGCTGACCTTGGTTGATGCGAATTGATAATCTTTATTGTTTTGGGCCGACAATTTTCATTCATTCTATTATTGTGTTGAAGCCGACATGAAGCAATGTAATTTCTTGTTGCGGATATATATAAGTGATTGTTTCTTCATTTGAGAAGTATGTGAAATGCAAAGTGTGTGAGTGCTATGTGCGAAAAAGGTTCTGATCATTTGAAGGAAGAGTAGAGTGTGAATAAGAGTGAAAGAAAGTGAAGAAGTGTTCATGTGCTTAACCGAAACTATACTTAGGCATTAATAGATGCTACTTTCTCAATTCAAATTCTTCAGATGGATTTAATTTGAATGTTTTATGTAAGACAGTGAGTCTTCCTTTGAGCAACAAGCTCTAGGTAGTGTGCCTGAATGCATGTGCATTCCTCATATATCCTTCTTATACTTTTAATAGGGTATAACTTGTGGATTAACCTCCACCATGTTTTTTCCCCTAATAGGGTTTCCAAGCAAAAATATTGGTGTTGTGTGTTTTTGATATGTTGTTGATTCATGCTTTCACTGTTATTAATTAGATATGAGAATAAAGGTTAATAAGTTTAATAAGTTTGAAATTTTGTGACAACTGATTAACTGCCCCTCAGTTGTCTGCTCTTGTGTTGCCAACAATTGGTATTAGAGTAGGTTCGTTGGAAGAAGTTGAGCAACTTGAGGTGATTCGGGATGGCAACATACAAGAAGGATAGTCTGAGATTTGATGGAACAAATTATTCTTTGTGGAAGACTCGAATGGAGTGTCATATGAGATGCATTGGTGAATCCTACTAGAACATTACAAGCAATAGGTATGTTATTCCTCAGAATGGTCCTCCCACTACTGTTGAGATTAGGGATGCTCAATATAACATCAGGGCTAAGGAAGCATTGTTGAGTGCTTTGATTGATTAAGAGATGACGAATGTTATGGAGCTGAGAATTGCTTATGAGATTTGTAAAAAGTTAGAAACTTTATATGAAGGTGATGCTAATATGAAGATGGCTAAGCTACAGAGTCTGAAAGGAAAATATGAACTGCTGAAAATGGGTAATGATGAGAATATTACTACTTTCATGCAAAGAGTGAATGAACTTGTGTGTGGTATCGGATGTACTGGTGGACAGGTGGATGAATCAGAGATTGTTGCTAAAGTGCTTAGATCCTTTTCTGATGCATACAAAATTAAAGCTGAAACCATTGAGGAGCTCTGAACTGTGACAAAAATAACCAGAGATATGTTGATTGGTAAACTTACTACTTTTGAGTTGAGTGAATTTGGTGATTCCCCTATGAAGATAGAATCTGCATTTAAAGATACTACTTTCGGGAGAGACAAGTAGAGATATGATCTAGGTGAAAGTTCTTCTAGAAAGGTATTCAGATATGAGGAAGAAATGAGGCAAATTGAAGAAGAAGAAGAAAGAGAACTGAATGAGCTTGAAGCACTTATTGTCAAAAGGGAAGCCAAAGGAGAAGGTAAGTATAAAGCAAAGTTGTGTATTAAATGTTTTTCTTGCAACAAGATAGGTCATTTTGCATCAAGGTGTCCAGTAAGAGTTCCTAATCCAAGACCTTACAAGCCTAAATTTCAAAAGAAGTGTTACTATGTTGTTGATGAAGGTGTGACAAATGATGAATCTGACAAAGGGAATGCAAGTGAAGATGAGTTTGTATTTATTGCTATCAAGGAAAATAATCCCATGTCTATTGAATCTGCTAGTTGTATAAATGTGGAGAAAGCTCTAGCTGCTCAGGTTGAAGAAAAAGATGAATGGGTAATTGATAGTGGATGTTCACATCACATGACAGGTGATAAAAGCAAATTTTTAAGCCATGAGAAGTATGATGGTGGTGTAAGATTTTTTGATAACAATGGTGGTATAATCCATGGTAGAGGATGTATTTATTTTGGTGGTAAGCATAATACTAATGATCTTCTTTATGTTGAAGGTTTGAAGCATAATCTTCTAAGTGTTGCACAAATGGTTGATAAGTGATACAATCTTCAATTCAAAGATGGAAAATGTAGCATATTGGGAAGTTCTAGAAATGTTATTTCTTCAAGTACTAAAACAAAAGGTAACATCTTTCATCTGAATGCTGCTAGTAAAAGTTGTCTGATTTCTCAAGTTGATGAAAGTTGGTTGTGGTATAGAAGAATGTGTCATGTAAAATTTGACAATATTATCAAGATATGTTCCTCATAGGCTATGAGAGATCTTCCCAAGTTGGTGAAGCCTACTAATACCATATGCAAGGAATGTCAATTAGGAAAACAAACTAGAATTTCATTTTAGAGAAAACAACATTGTTGAAATGAATTGTTGGATCTTGTGCATACTGACTTGTGTGGTCCTTCTAGAATAAAAATTCTACAAGGTTATAGGTACTTCATGTTTCTTATTGATGATTACTCTAGGATGATGTGGGTTAATTTCTTAAGGGAGAAATCTGAAGCTCTACAAAAGTTCAAAATCTTCAAGGCTATGGTTGAGACAGAGATAAGTCTGCAGATTAAGTATCTAAGATCAGATAGAGGTGGTAAATTTACTTTCGATGAGTTTAATTCTTTTTGTGAAGAACATGAGATAAAGAGACAATTATCTACATCGCGGACCCCTCAACATAATGGATTTGTGGAAAGGAAGAATATGACAGTTCAAGATGCTACTAGAACTATGATGTTGGAAGGAAATGTTCCTCATATCCATTGGAGAGAAGCTGTGTACTGCTGTTTATATCCTTAACCAGGTAAAAATCAAAGGTAATATTGGTAAAACTCCTTTTAAGCTATGGTTTGGTCATAAGCCTATTGTTAGGGTGGGTGGGTGGCAGGTGGGTCGGGTGGGGGGGAATTAGCTGTTCCAGAACTAGAGTTGACCACCCACCCGAATCATAGTGGTTCTCTAGTAGTCAGTAGATTATTTGTTGGTGGGAGGACCCTTTTGTTCCCACCCACCCAAGACCATCCCCTACTATTCTAAGGGGACTTACCCTATGATTCAGAAATATAAACTCCCCCCCACCCAAACTATAGTTTTGACAACCTCTTTTGTCCTCTCGCCCTCCCAAGACACACCACCCTCTCGACCCCATTGACCAGGGCTTCGCCCACCGCTCGAGAAACATCTAAGGCTCTTATAACCGCCACCACCCTATATGCCTTATGGATGGTGGTGGAGCTTGGGTGGTGGCAGAGCTTGGATGGTCCCAAAGTAACCCAACCCCACCGACCATATTCACCTCAGGTCGGTCCCAACCCCACCGTGGGTGGGGGGGTTCCTTTGGGACTGCCCTATATTCCTTTGGGGTAGACCCCACTGACCAGGGCTTCACCCACTGCCTTAGCTTCACCACCACCCTATATTCTAACCCCACCGATAATTAATCAGCCTGCTAGGATAAGCCTACCAGTCGCCCCCCTGGGAGGAAGATTAGTTTAGGGGCCCTCCCACCCGGGCCCTACTATTTGAAGGTCGTCAGGCCCTAAGATAGCCTTCGGCCAAACCCCACCTAAGGCCAATATGGTCAGCTGCCGAAGGCATGCCCAAAAAATCGGTAGATTCTAGAAGGTGGGAGGCCCCCCCTGTAGGGAGGTAGATTATAGTTAGTTGGTGAATGGGTCGGTCCAACCCCACAGTTAGTTGCCTGCCTTTGGCAGGGGGGGCTTTCTCACCCTATTGCCTATACCCACCCAAGACAAATATGGTCGGTGGGGTTAGTGGCCAATACAGTTGGTTGTCGAAGGCATGCCAACTCTATAGCCTCCCATGCCCCCTGCCAAAGGCTGTCTTAGGGCGGGTGGGTGGCCCCCCCAGGAGGTAGATTCTAGTTAGTTGGCCTCCCAAGGCATGCCTTCGGCAGCTTAAGGCCAATATGGTAGATTTCCGAAGGCATGGCTTAGGTGGGGTTGGTCCCTGGGAGCCCTAGCCCCCTACCCTGGCAAATTGTAGGGGGCTAGGGGCAGGGGCGTGAGGTAGATTATAGAAGTGGGAGGCCCCCCCCTGCAAGGAGGTAGATTCTAGTGAGTTGGCCCGCCGAAGGCAGCCTAAGGCCAATATGGTCGGTTGCCGAAGGCAGACAACTCTATAGCCTCCCAAGGCGAATATGGTTGGTGGGGTTGGTCCCCGGGGTTGGACCAACCCATTCATCTTTTCGTGGGAGGATATAGAGATGGCCCCTAGGGTGGTTAGGAGCCTCGGTCGGTGGGGTTGGTGCCTTAGGATGGTGGGGTCGGTATCGGGTGGGAGGCTAATGTTTCCAGGGCCCTACTATGGCTCCCAGGGTGATGGTAGATGAAAGAAATGCTGCAATGGATGGAGGGCTTGCTACGACCACAACCCTAATAGATCACTTCATGGTTTCAGAAATGTGCACTCCCCTGAACCTGAATCGACTCTTCTCTGGCCTGTCTGATCTGATGTGTTGGATGGAGAGGATAGAATAAAAGGGAAGAGCAATAACTACCCTCCTCCTCCCACCCCCTTCCATCAGGAGCATGATTTGGTTATATAATTGGGGAGCTGGGAATAAAGGGGATTTAGAGAGTCATGAGATGGCTTTGGTAGGGCTCTGGAGGGCACTACTAATCAACATGAAATACAATAATCTGAAAGGCGAGCCAATCCCTTAACCTATGATTGATGTAATGCCCTCCCTCTTTCCCTCTCCATCCCTCATGCCGATCTATCTACTATATATGGACAGGAAAGAATGGATGGAATAGATCCGCTGCTGCCCCATAAATTCTCCCTCATCCGCCTCTAGCGATGGATTCCCCTACTAATGCTTCTACTTCACAATCTATAGCCTCCTTGGGGGGTGGGAGGCTAATATTGGTGGGTGGGGGGAGATAGAAATGTGGGTAGGTAAGTTCCATACTATTGCCTGCCCTGACCTTATAGATAGATGGATAGATAGCCCCGTTCCATACCAGAATCTCTAATTCGATGATCGGATGCTAGCTCCTCCTTCAACTAGGGATGAGAAGCGGGGGGTGGGGGGGGAACGAGAAGTGAAGGAGGATGTATCTATTAGAATTAGACTCCAACATCTCGTCAATTAATCCATATGATAGAGATGGGATGCCTAAAGAAACAATAGGCCACTCGACTGCTCTATCTCCTCCTGACAACTAGAATCTCCCGGGTGGTGCATAGGGAACTCTAGTCGGGAATTATAGTCGGTAGATTAATTTTTGGGAGTAATTAATCAGTAAATCCATAGCCCCTAAAATTTTATGTTAGGGCACTTACGGTGAATATAGGATAAGGTTGGTCAAGAATTATAGCCGAGAGGTAGATTATTTGTTCTGGGGATCGCCTATCAATCTATATGGCAGATCGGTGGCCCTATATATTCAATGGGCCCCACCCTAGCATATAGAGATGGGATATGGGAGATGGGCATCAGTGGATGGAACCATCGGTATTGCGTATCTCATATCAAGTGTCGATACCCACTTAACTATTTAGCGACCCACTTCACTATGACCATCACTATGGATATAGAGTGTAAGTGCCCATCGACCATCGGTATTTCCTCTGTCGGGTGGGTAGGAATATAGAGAGAGAGCCACTTCAGTCAAGTTTATTAAGTGTCGATACCCACTCCACTTTAGTGTAGTGCCCATGTATCCAATAGATCTTGGGCATCAACATTGAGCCCCTATCCCTATCCCTATAATAGAATCTAGAATCAAGGATAGGGATAGGGCCTCCCGTTGGTCAAGGATATATAGAGTAGAGTGGAGTAGGCCTATAATAGGGAGAGGGTCCTCGACCTACCTAAAGCCATATAGAGGGGGGTCAATTGAGAGCATAGCATAAATGCCCTGGCCCCTACTATAGATAGGGATCGGCCCCCAGATATAGATAGGGGCCCTATCCCCCCCTCTATCTATATGGGGAGAATCCTATATATAGAAATATAGGGAGATAGGGAGTATCGTTTTCCCCTATATAGAGCTATAGTTCATTCGACACTCTCCCTACTGGTCGAGAGCATAAGCATAAATGAATGCCCTACTGATCAGCTGAAGTCAATGCCCCCCATAGATCTATAGGATGGGGGACCTAGAGTCCATACAAGGATGCCCCCCCCTCCCCCTCCCCCTCTATAGGAATGTGAATGTGAATGAAGGAATGCACTCCATACTATACTAAGGTGAAGGAGGACTAGATGTAGGGGTCCCCATACCCATATACAGATAGGGTGTTAGGTGAAGGAGGATTGGATATAGGGGTCCCATATATAGATAGGGTCGTTGGTCGAGCCCTCCTCCCCCTTGATCGACTATATAGATAGAGAGATAGATGGACCCATCCTCATCTATAGAGATTAGATTTGGGCACCCCCCTATAGATCTTTTCTCGCTTCCCTATAAATTTCCCTTTATACCTATCTTGAAAGGCATCCTCATTTAGCTGTTAGTTGTGAGAAAGAGGGTCGAGCATGCATTTATGTGCTTCTCAAAGAGGTTGGCTTGACCTGGATGCTTGGGAGGCATACTCTGATATCAATATGGGTGAGATGCTCGACTAAAGAAAAGAGTAACTGATTTAGATGCACTTATATATATAGGTGGTTGCTCCCCCTCGACCCTATCTATATATACTACATAATAGAATTCTTGGGGACTAGACTGAATGATACCCCATGTTAGGCATCTGGTTTTATCATGTATATAATAGACCTACCTGATCTGCTATGATCAATGATCAATCAATGGTGAATCGGTGGTTGATTTAATTGTACCTCAATGGCCAGGTAACTAATCGATCATCGGATGGAATATCCGAAATCGATTTAAAATTCATAGATAGTGGGGGCCTCCATGGTGGTGAACATGAATACCCGGGCTGGTTATGAACTCGTTTAGCTATATCCGCCCCATCCAGGAAGATGGGTTTGTGCTCTACTCCCTCTTTCTCGAAGGATTTTGGATTGTTTGAAAGTTAGGATGGATGTTCTAACTGGATGGAAGGAAGTCAACTAACTCAGATAGGGTGGAGGGATAGAGAAAACTAGTCGATGGCCCTGGTTGGTTAGATAGTTAAGCTGGTATTGTTTGGCTGGCTAGTCTATCATTCAACTAGAAGGTGTTACCATCCTCAACTCTATCTGGATGGAAGGCATAAATAAGGATTGTTCAAAATCTCTGTCCTTCACCCCCTGTAGGCTATTCATCCTTCACCTCCGCTATCGCTAACCCCTGTGGGAAGGAATTATTTAGTCGGGGTTTCAATCGTCGAACCCTAAGGTGAAGGGGGTGGTGGGGTTGAGGATTCTCTACGAAACATGCATTGTGAGAAACAACTACCATCTCGCCCAGCCCTTCGGGACTGACCCATTCGCCAACTAACTAGAATCTGCCAACTACCATAGCCCTACTATTCTAAGGGGAGGGACTTGAGGTGGGAGGGCCCCTCCCCTTAGAATAGTAGGGATCTTCCTCTAAGTAGGGGGCAGCTGGTAGGCTTATCCTGGCAAGCTAATTCCTTAGAATAATAGGGGCCTCTTGCCTTCTATAATCTACCTCATGCCCCCACCCCTTGGCCCCTGCCCTTGGCCCCCTACAATTTGCCAGGGGGCGAGGGCCAGGGTAGGGGGGCCAGGGCTCCTAGGGACCAACCCCACTAAAGCATGCCTTCGACAGTCAACCATATTGGCCTTAGGGTGGGTGGGGGGAAATAGAGGGGGGCCTCCCACCCCCCTTACCGAAGGCATGCCTTGGGAGGCCAACTAACTAGAATCTACCTCCCGGGGGGGCACCCACTCGCCCTAAGACAACCTTTGACACCTAAGGCATGCCTTCGACAACTGACCATATTGGCCTTAGGGTGGGTGGGGGGAAATAGAGGGGGGCCTCCTACCCCCCCATCGAAGGCATGAAACTAACTATGGGATTGGACCTAAGGCATGCCTTTGGCAACCGACCATATTGGCCTTAGGTTGGGTGGGGGGAAACATAGGGGGGCCTCCCACCCCCCCTTCTGAAGGTAGGCAACTAACTATAATCTACCTGGGCCTCTCGCCTTCTATAATCTACCAGGTCGATGGGGTTGGTGTTGCATGCCTTCGGCAATTGAAATCCATATTGGCCTTAGGTGGGGTTTGGCCGAAGGCTGTCTTAGGGCCCGATGACCCCTTGCACTTCAAACTCGGGGCGGGGGGGGTGTGAGTTCACTGGGTGGGTCGATCCCCTAAACTAATCTTCCTCCCGGAGGGGGTGGCTAGTAGTCAGTAGATTAGAGTTAGTTGGTGAATGGGTCGGTCCTAAAGGGCAGGGCTTCCATAACTGATTCCCTGGACTGCCTAGAATGGTTGATTCCCCCCCAGCCAACCCATCTGCCGATGGGGTTGGGACCTCATGGTCAGTCTTGAAGGGCAAGTCAGTCCCTACCCCATCGACCATTTATCCTTTGTGGTGAGCGAAGCTCGGGTGAATGAAGGACCGACCGATTGAACTATTCTCTCGGTGAATGAAGCAATAACTCAATCTTGCCTCCCACCCACAGTCCAGAGAGGGTAGGGAAATAAGAAGCTCATCCTCACCATCCATTTTTTATTTTGTGAGAAACATAAGGCATTACCCATTACCTTGACTCAACGAGGGAGCCGAACAATCCAACTTCTCCTCTCGTCGGGTAACCTTCCTTCTGGATAACTTTGGATGGTCCTTCCTTCTGACAACTATAAGTAATAGGACTAAAAATGAAAGCATGCTCTTTAGGATTTTCCTCCCATTACCTTCCTACAGGACTGAAGGTGGTAACTCTCCCATCCTCACGCACCCCTGAGTCCCATCCAACTATATTACATTTATAGTTGTTGAACTCATTACTTCTGGCAAGGTTAGTTAGGCCGGGAAAGAACATCTCACTCCCGGTTACACCCATGGTTGGGAGGAGAAGTTCACTCAATGAGGATGGGCTCAAGGTAGGAAAGAAAGAACGATTGAATGATTTAGGAGGAGCTAAACGAGGGAGCCGAACAATCAATACTGGATAGTTGTCCTGAGGGTGTGGGAGGAGAACAAGAAACTCAACTAATCTAGGGGTGGGAACTTAGGAGGATATAGAAGTCGACTAACTTGGAAGGAACACGAGAGGAACTGCTTTCTCATTGAATAACCTCCCTTCCTTCCTGCTGATCTATATTTTGAAACTGGAAGTGACGGCTATCCGGTCTAGAAAGATAGTTTACCTTTCTTGATTCTATAATACCAACCAGATTCTATATGTAACATGCCCAACTCCTATTGCCCCCCACCCGAGGCCGACCCCACCACACAACAACAACTATAAGGGGGGGTGGGAAACTATAGTTCCAGTGAAGCCTCGTCAACTAAACTTCCTCCCAGGGGGGCAACTGGTAGTCAGTAGATTATTATTGTGGGAGGCCCCCCCTGCAGGGAGGTAGATTATTGTTGGAGGCTCGACATCTCTATATCCTCCCACCCTCTCCCGGGGTTGGTGGGTGGGAGGAACTATAGTTGGGCACAACATTCCCACCTACTATATAGGCAGCAGTATCATAAGCATCTCTCAAACTATACCTAGTAGTCGCAGTTCCATTTCCAAATCAAGAGCGAGATCGATACCCAACATTAGTAACAACACTAGCTTACCCACTACCACCTCCACTAACAACACTAGCACCATCACTAGTGGCATAAGTGGCATTAGCACCAACAACACCTATAGTTTACTTCGTTGTATCAACACCAGCATCAAAAACATCCATAGCTTCGGTAGCAACATCAGGGTCCATACCTTTGGTAACAGCATCGGTAGGGTGGGTGGGAGGCCCATCCCACACCCCCACTATTCCATATCTATATCGATATCGAAGATTTTGTTGATTCCTTCCACACCGGCTGGCCATCCTATTACACCCCCTATAAAGCCTTTCCTTCCCTCACCCTCGGTGGCCTGCCTTCACCCCCATATAGTTGCTCTGACTTTAAATATCGATCAATCATATGGTCCCCACTGCTCTGTCTGATGCCTCCATTGACTACTTTCCATTCCCTTCTCGTTCATCCTTTCATCAAGTGATTTCATAAGTCTCAGAAACATCGAATATAGATTGGGGTGGGCCACCAAATCTTATTAACGAGATTGATCACATCTTATTAACAAGATTGATTATTAATGGGCGGAGGGGATTGAACCTTGAGATCGGCAAAACCGAACTGACACCATAGCTTCTGAGTCTATCAATCAACATAGCTTCTGAGTCTATCAATCAATTGATTGGGCTGGCTAGGGGGTCCAACTCCTCCATCCGGGGCCAGGGGTGAGCAAGGATAGCGGGTGGTCGGTGGCACCGGGGCAACTTATCATGAAATTAGGTGGGTCGATGAGCTCGAAGCAAAGTAGAATTTCAACCAATCAGAACCTAGCAAGCGAGGTCAACTGTTCTTGCCCCCCATATACATAGATAAGCCTCTTGATTGTTCTCGCCCTTAATTAAGCTCAACTGTTCTCGCCCCCATATACGATAAGCTCGAGTGTTCTCGCCCTTGTGTCGATTGGTGCATTGAAGCTCGAAAGGGACTTTCGGCTAGGGCTAATCAAGCTAACATAATCCAGTGACGGCCCACTCCTTTATAGATAGTGTCGATTCGAAACCATGAAATCTCTAGCATAGAGTCTGTTTCTCCTCTCTCCGATTGAATGTTCTGTTCCTCTCTCCGATCGAATGGATGATGGAACAAATAGCTCTTAACCGACGCTTGTGGGGTGAAAGCAGGACATTTGCAAAAGGATTTGAGTCTATCATTTTGTTGCAGAAGGATTTGAGGCAATCATTTTGGAAGGAATCGTGACCCACCCTAAAGCTCAGAACCCTAAAGCTGAGAACCCACCCTAAAGCTTAGAACCCACCCTATGAAATGATAGAAAGATGGGAGGGATTGAGCTTAGCTTAGAAAGATGGGATTGAGCTTGAAATGATAAGTCTTGATTGGAGAGGGACGGACAAATCGATGTACTAGAAGCAAACAAACAAAGTGCCCTACTTTCTTTGATATAGGCATCTCTGAGACACTTTGATATAGGCATCTCCAGATATAGGCATCTCCTTGTTTTCAATGCTGCTTGAAGGCCTGACTCCACAGTCTATTATAGATGTAATATGATTAGGCTAGACGTAATATGATTAGGCTAAAATCCATGGCTAGGCGGCGGCTAATAAGTGGTGTCGGGGGTCCGAAGAAAGTAATGAGACCTGCTTCCAAAGTTGCTGGGGGGTCAAAGTTGATGGGGGTAGCCATTCTGAACTGATGGGGGGTAGCCATTCTGAAGGATTGTGTTGAGAAGTGAGAAACAACTATGTTTTGAGAAGCGAGAAACAACTAGAATTACCCTCTAGATGGAGATAGCTATAGCCACCCCGTGGGGATATCCTCAACGTTACCTTCCTTCCCACACCGGGGGTGAAGTCCTCCATCCCACACCCCCAGGCTCGTTTGACAGTCATATGGGAGGGAAAAAGAGGGAGGTTTTCCTCCCATCCCAAAGTGTGGAGAGCTCCATCCTTCACCGGCCGTCCTGCATCACCCCCTGTAGGAAGGGTAATGGGAGGTTAGGCTGATTGGGCTTGTTTTCCAGTCATATGGGATGGAAAAAGTCTCAATTCCGATTTGGTCCCAAAGCTCAATTTTGTTGGGCTTGTTTTCACCCCATATGTGGAGCACTTTTTCGAAATAAAGAGATGGTCTAGGAAGGAAAAATTCATGGGCTCCAGTCATGTTCAGAGGGAATTTGATCAATTTTTAGAGGAGGTGTGGGTAGGACCCAAAGGGAAAAATCCATTGGTCACTTTTGGGTGGGAGGGATTATAGTGCAGAGCACTTTTGTGGAATTTTGATAGCTCCCCAAAGGGAAATTACTATGGGTCGGTTTGACAGTCATATGCAGAGGGAAAAATGCTCCATTCCACAGAAGAGCTCCCCAAAGCTAAACACACCCCCGGTAGGTTTTACACCCATGTCTGCAAAGAAGAGCACCTTTGTATCATTTTCTCTCTGGTCCCAAAGCATGGAGATTCATGAGTAACAATAATCTACCTCGTCAATTAATGAGTGAAAAGGCGAATGCCCCACCACAAACCCCACTGACCTCCCTATTGCCACTCACCCAGCCCTTCGGGACTGACTTGAGGCCCCTTAGAATAGTAGGGGGTTAGTCCCGAAGGGCATAGTCGATGGGGTTTGTGGTGAATAGGTCGGTGGGGTTTTGTTTCTTGCCAAAGGCAGCTGACCATATTGGCCTTAAGTCCTGGTGAACTCACCCCACTGACCCCGCCTTGCTTCGGGACCGACCCCTTACTATTCTAGGGGGCCTCAGGTCAGTCCCGTAACAAACCCCACTTATGATAGCAGGCTAATGCCACAAACCGCACCTAAGGCCAATATGGTAGTTGACAAAGGTATGCCTTGGGTGGGACCCCTGGACCCCCTACCCTGGCCCCCGCCCTCATCCCCTGGCCCCCTACAATTCGCTAAGGTAGGGCGCCAGGGGGCGGTGACCAGGGTATGGGGTGTGAGGTAGATTATAGAAGTGGGAGGCTAGGTTCATTGGGTGGGGGGACAAAAGGGGTTGCCACCCACCCGCCCTTCGGGACCTAAGGCCAATATGGTCAGCTGCCTTCAACATAAAACTGACTAGAATCTACCGACTACCAGCCGCCCTACGGGGAGGGGCCCGAGGTGGGAGGGCCCCTCAACTAATCTTCCTCCCGGGGGGGCTAAGGTAGGCTTATCCTAGCAGGCTGATTCCTTAGAATAGTAGGGGCCTCCCGCCTTCTATAATCTACCTCACAACCCCTACCCTGGCCCCCGCCCCTTGACCCCCTACAATTCGCCAGGGTAGGGGGCCAGGGTAGGGGGGACAGGGCTCCCACCCAAGGCATGCCTTCAACAACCGACCATATTGGCCTTAGGTGGGGTTTTGTTCCCTGTTGAAGGCAGCCAACCATATTGGCCTTAGGTCCCAAAATAAACCCCATCGACCAAGTGCTTCGAGATTGACCATACTCACCGCCTTTGGTCGATCCTGAAAGAAACCCCACCTAAGAAAAATATGGTTAGCTGTTGAAGGCATGCCTTGGGTTGGTCCCGAAGGGCGGGTGGGAGGCAACCCCTTTTGTCCCCCCACCCACCCTGGGTGGGAGATATAGGGGCCTTAGGTCCTGAAGGGTGGCAAAAAAGGGGTTTGGGGGGTTCAAACCTCGTCAGGTTGGAAGGAAGGTTCAATCTACACCCCTGGACAGTTGGCCCAACCCCACCGACCATATTTGCCTTAGGGAGGTTCAGTTCAGGCAGGAAGGATGAAGGAGTCATTGGCCTACTCTTCTATAGGCAGTGTTCGAAGGCGGCTATAAAAAATAGGTTTTCAATTTAGGTAACTGTTCAGGGGGTGAAAACTATAGCTAGTGTGGGAGGGAGTTCAAGAAAGTAAGGTTATGGAGTTGGTGCTACTGGAAAATGGAGTTGGTGCTGCTAGCGCTGGACTTCCTTCTGAAATAGTTGAATTGTTAACTCGTGGAGCTATCTCTCTTGCCTCCCACCCATGATCTGGTAACAATATAATTGAATTCTAATTATCCAAATGAAAGCATGCTCCTCCACTCAAGGCAGGCCCTACTATTCTAATGGGTAGAATGGATGGATTGACTTGACATAAGTTGGATGGCTAGACTAGCTAGTGGGGGTGAAGGATGGAGTCGTTGAGGCAAGAAGGATAGTAGTTTCTCTGTGAAGGATTAGTTGAGGGCTTCTTCTGGTGTTGCATCCAATGCTGTTACCACCTTCATTTTCCCTTAGAAATAGTAGGGGCCCACTGTGGGCCATCCCATCCTTCACCGGGTGAGGGTTCTTGTCCTATCCTACAGAGGGCAAGAATGAAAGCATGCTCCAAGAGTTAGCTGAGAAAGAGGAAAGGAAGGCCTTGGAAGAGTTGACAATCATATAGCTTGCTCGGCCAATCTTAACATCACATCACTACCTTCCCTTAATCGAGGGAAGTGGGAAATCATGGGCCAAACATCCAGTACGTCACATGACTACTATATCGGGTGGGAGTGAATAAAGGATGGTAACAATCAATGAAGGAGTCGGGTCATCGATTGAACGAATAATCTGCCCGATCCTAACTTTATTTCTTTGCATCCATCCTTCTTAACTTTTTTTGCATCCATTTCTCCCACCTTCCTTTCGAACACCCCGCCCTATAGTTCCCACCCACTCAGGATGGGATAACTAATCTACCGTAACCTCACCCCCAAGATGGATGGAAGGATGCTAACCCACTACTCTGTTAGCATCTACTTCCATTAATTAGGTAGGCTCCAGTCAAGTTAAGCTTTTTCATTGGAGAGAATGAAGCCCATAGAATTGTAGGGGCATTAGTTCCACCGGGGAAGGCAATAGAGCCCTCTAGTCGCTGGATGGAAGCTCGTTGAAGAAGAAATTAGTAGTTCAAGTTGGATCTTTGGATGGAATAGAAGCTCGTCGAAGAGATCCCCCTACAACAAGGAGGTAGATTAGTTGAGCCCTCTAATCATTGTATGGAAGCTCATCCTCACCATTTTCCCCTACTATTCTAAGGCCGTGAGAAACCGTTACCTCTGTGAGAACCTACTGTCCTCCACCCTTGCACGGGAGGGAGTCCAGTTTCAAGGTAGGGCATGCTTCTTGCTAATGAAAGCTCAGGTAGGTGGTAATATAACTATTCACTCTTTCGGGGCTCCCCACCTCTAGTTAGGCATTCGGGTAGTCCCTTCCTTTCCTCAGGTAGTCCCTTTCGTTGATAAAGATCAAGAAACTCCTCATTTCACTATCTCGCTACCCCATAGAATTTTAGGGCAAGTTCCCCATAGAATTGTAGGGGGTTTCTTTCCATTGGTCCTACCTACCTTAAGTAGGAGCCCTAAACCCAACTGGGGGTCCTATATCCTCCCACCCTCCCCATGGAGGTCGAACAATCCATATTCTTGAAGGCCGATTGATATAACATATGTAACTTTGTTTGGATAGAACATCTAAAAGGTAGGACAAACCTATGATTGGTCAAAACATTCATTCTTATTGGATGGTCCCTATAGCCGAAGGATTCTACCGATGATGCTAACCAGAGGTTTAGGATGGCTCCTACCGATGGGTGAAAACAAATAATGTCCCTAGATTTCCCTTAACTATAGGAATGGGAACCCCACCTTCTATTGAGTTTCCATCCTTCACATAAACTTCCTTTCTCCCAACTCCAACTAATTCAACTTCCTCCTCTAGCTACCAACTCTAGCTAATAGATTGGCTTTGAGAAATGTGCTTTTGAACCCCCCACTTTAAGTTGGGTTACTTTTGTTAGGGAGGGGGTTGAAAGTATTATGGATGCCAATCCAGAGGTGAAGGAGGGAGGGCCACCCCAGGCCCCCTGGGAGGTCTATTAGTTCACCCTCGGATGCCCATCCTTCACCCCCAAGTAGTTCAACAAGACCGAGGGAGTAAGCAACTAAGGGTAATGCCTTCCTTTCGATAAGATAGAAAGGACCACCACTGGGAGGGAGTTAACATTATCGAACAACCCTCAAATTCTATGGGCCCCCAAGACGGATGGCTAGGATAGTGGCTGCCCAATGGCATAAGAAGGAGAGTGGCTGGTTAAGGTATTACGTTTAGTAAGGGACTTGCTTCTTTCTCGTTAACTCATTACTGCATGAGAAATAGTTTGCCTACCCACACCCCCTGGTAACAACCAATGCTCCCCATTTCTCTTTCTCGTCCTCGTGAAGGTCTTGCCTCCCACCGATGGAGCTATGAAGGATGGATTAGTCGGACAAGAGAACAAATAAAGGAGTGGTGGAGAAACTCGATGAGACTTCCTTTCGGATGGCAACTAAACTAGATTGATGAATAGATGGGAAACTAAAACTACTACTATTGATGCTCGAATAGATGGGACCAAATTAACCCTCAATAGTTCGTTGGAACCTCGTTATTGATCACCATGTAGGGGGTGACCCCATAGAATAGTAGGGTGAATTCAACTACCCTAACTGGGGCAATAACGGTTGTTGAACAAGGATCTCATTCTTCTCCTAATGCGGGTTTATCAGTCTCCTTGCCTGGGGGTGAAGGATGGGCAGGAGGACCAACGAGATCTCCAACTCTTCTTGTGGATGGATTAATGAACTAGTCAATTAACGAGGTCCGGTGAAGCCTCGATTGAACCAGTCGAGGCATCTTCATCTAAGAGTGGAAGGGGAGATAGATCCTTTAGCAGTTTAGGTACCTCAAATCTAGTCACCGTTGCCTCCCCACACCGCCAAAAGGTAATCCTAATCTACTATAATTCCCCCCACCCAGTTCTAGCCGAGGAGGGATCTAACTAAAGAGCTCCTCGATAATGTTTCGTTGCTAATCCACCTAACGGGGAAGGGAAGATAGTTGGACCGAAGGAAAGAAACCAAAAACTGGATGCTCGGGAAGACCTTGGGTGGGAGGCAAGAATCGGAGGATCCCAATCAGTTGATTCTATTCCATCCATTGGGTGGGAGGCAAGAGTATTACCAGGTCGATAGTAGCTAGTAGCCTGTCCTTCACCCCTACATGCATGCGCGGGTTTTGATCGAGCGAGGAGTAATGCTAAGGAATTGGTTTCTTTCCTGCTCCATCCTTCTAGAGAACAAAAAGGTAGGTAGGATTGATACTAGTTGAACTCATCGATGGAAAGAAACCCCCTATAGTTCTATGGGGAACTTGATACATTTATCCTTGTCCTTTGGGTGCCCCTCCCTGATTTCTTATCGGATGGCTGCTAGAACTCCCATCGATTGAGCATTCTTTAACAGATCAATGGGAGGACAACTATAGATAGACTATCATTCTGGACAAGCGGGACAAGACAAAATGCTTTTGGATGGCCAATCTCGAGAACAAAAGGATGGTCAAACCTCCCTCAACTACTAGCTCAGTCGATTTGTCATCTTCTTGACTCAAATGGAAGCATTACCTTGACTTCAATACAACTACCTGAGGGTGAATAGATGGGCATTCGACCATGTTACATATATAGTCAACACCAGATTATAGACGTGATAGAACTCATTATCTTGAACTCCTTCCCGATGGAGCTTTCTTTAACTCTCGTTGAAATGAAGCTACCTCGCTTGTTGGGTAATTCTCCTCCCATCCAGGGACAATCATTAGCCAACACTAATAGCTGGGTATTTCTCTCCTCAACAACTAATGAGAAAGCAATTCAAGTTGTTAACCTTCTTTCTTTGGATCCTTCGGGTCCTCCGATCGTCAACAATAAGGGTAGTGCCTTCCGGTTGAACAAACGACTATGTATGGCCACCCTTTACACAAGTGGGTGGGAGTTATAGTTTGGTAGTCGAGGTAATGCCCTCCCTTATTATAGTAGTTAGAAAGAAAGAATGTTAGGCTCTCCACCGCTTTCCCTGCCTCCCAACTATTTGAATTCCCTAACGGGGGTGAAGGATGCTAGTATGCTAGGTCGAAGGAATGCTATGATTTAACCTTCCTTCCTTTCTTCAGCCTAACTGGGGGTGCTCAATGCGGGGTCAACCGCTTTCTCATTGAACTCTTCCTCCTCTTAACTACTCATTGAATCCCTACTATTTTAAGGGGCGGGACTGCTTTCTCTATTCTTTGAATTGGGATGGGAAGGAATGATTTCAAATTATTCTCTAAACTGCTTTCTCATTGCCCCTAAAATTCTATGGGTGGTAGGAAGGCCCTACTATTCTAATGGGCAGAATGCTCGACAACAACAATCACCCTCCCACCCATCCCAGAAAGGGCCTCCCACCCAAGGCCCCTTAGAATAGTACAGGGGTCGGTACCAAGGGCATATCGGTTATCCTTCCACTTTAAGATGAATGGGTTGGTCCAACCCCAGGGACCAACCCCACCTAAGGCATGCCTTCGACAATTGACCATATTGGCCAACTAACTAGAATCTACCTCCTGGGGGGGGGCCTCCCACCCCCCCTATCGAAGGCATGCCTTAGGAGGCCAACGAACTAGAATCTACCTCCCGGGGGGGCCACCCACCTGCCCTATGATAACCTTCGACAAGGGGGGGGGGTGGGAGGCTATAAAGTTGGCATGCCTTCAAAAGCCGACCATATTGGCCACAAACCCCATCGAACATATTTGTCTTGGGTGGGTATAGGCAATAGGGTGAGAAAGCCCCCCCGCCAAAGGCAGGCAACTAACTGTGGGGTTGGGGGGGTGGGAGGCTATAGAGTTGGCATGCCTTCTGTAGCCAACCATATTGGCCACAAACGCCACCTACCATATTTTTCTTGTGTGGGTATAGGCAATAGGGTGAGAAAGCCCCCCCTACTGAAGGCAGACAACTCAATATAATCTACTGGGCCTCTCGCCTTCTAGAATCTACTAGTTTTTTGAGCTTGCCTTTGGCAGGGGGGTGGGAGGGAACTTGTGAACACCTCACCACCCCTGTAGAGGCAAATAGGTCGGTCTCGAAACAAACCCCACCTAAGGCCAATATGGTTGGCTACCGAAGGCATGCCTTGGGTGGGAGGCTATAGATTGCAGGGGGGGAGGGAATTTTAGGCTAGTTTCTAGTTGCGGGGCCCTTTATTTTCTTTGTCATGCCTACACCTAATCGATTAAGTTGTTGTTCCCATTTACTCGTTGACCCATTATTTAAAAGGTATGTCATTCAATGCTACACTAACCCCCCGCTCGCCCACCTGCCCACTAGGGACCCAGGGGGGACCCTTTCCACGGGCCCCTACCCCCATGGGCCCTATCCTCGACACTATCCTCTATAGTGGGAGTGGGAGGGGGCCCAACTTTCTATAGTTGGGATTGACTATCATTAGCTGAGAAAGTGATGCTACATCGCGACCGACTGATTATTTACGTGCATCGGATTTCAGGTATGTTGCACTCCCTTTCCTAAGGTTCTTTTCACCTTTCCCTCACAATACTTGTACGCTATCGGTCATTGAGGAATACTTGGGCTTAGACGGTGGTCCCCCTAATTCAAACACTCTGCATTTTACTTGATTGGGAAGAATTGAACCCGGCTAGATAGTAGGGGCGGTAATGCCCTCGTGGGCTCGGGGTGCCCTATCCAAACTATCCCCTCTCCTCCTCCCACCCGAGGCCCCTTAGAATAGTAGGGGGGCCAGAGGGGGTTGGTGGGGGTGGGGAACCAATCTACAGGGCTATCACCCTCTTTGGCCAAATCTTTCAACCTTTTCATAGTTCTCCCCAATTCTTCCATCATCCACCTGGTGAATGAATTGCACAGAGAAGAAGAGCCCCACCGATGAACCCTACCTCTACCTATTAGTCGTGGGGGGATATAGTTGAGCTCCTAGATTCTATAGCTATAATTTCCCCCCACCTTGCATGCAGGGCCATCTAATATTTGCGGACCCCACTGGCCATGCCCTTCGGGATTGACCTGAGGCCCCTTAGAATAAAAGGGGGGTCGGTCCCGAAGGGCATGGTCGGTGGGGTCCGCCAACCACACCGACCTATAGGCCTTGGATGGTGGGGTCTTGCCTGACATGGCGCCCTCTTTATTTTTGGGGGGCAAGGCTCCACTGATGGATATTTTCCCAATCCGCTTTCGCTCGCCACTACTAATAGGGTCTCGGTTGATTTCCTTTCCTCTAGCTACTTAGATGTTTCAATTTGCTAAGTCGCTTCGCCCCCACTCCCCACTTTAGAAGTAGGGAGTGGGACACAGTTTCCCAATAAGAGATCCATGGACCACAGACGGTATCTCCCCATGGCCTTCCCCTTTGGAAGCGTCCTTCCCTCCCAATGCCCAGACATCCATCCGATGCATTCCGATACAGTAGGCATTGAACCGACTGAACCTACACGGTGGGTGGGAACTATAGCCCATTCCCTCCCCCCCATCTAATGGTGGGGGGGATTATAGACCCAATGAAACTATAGTCCCTCCCACTAAATGAATTAACCTACTAGAATAAGCATGCACGTAGGGTGGGAATTTGTAGTTGTTCATCGACAGGCACTGGCACATCGGCTTGCTTGCTTCATCGACACTTTCTATAGTTGGTTCTATACTCAGAAACAATAGATGTGATAGCCCTACTATTCTAAAGGCTTGATTCTATACATAACATGCACCAACCCCACCTAAGGCCAATATGGTCAGCTGCTGAAGGCATGCCTTGGGTGGGAACTATAGGGCTACACTCTCTCCGCCAAATTCTATACATCCTATAAAATGGTAGGGGGTGGGAGGGCCCCTATGTAGGGGTGGGTGGGAGGAAATGTAGAGAGGGGGGGGTTGGGGGGGCCAGGGAGGAATAGATAGTAGGACCATTTTCTTGATTCTATACGTAACATGCCTATGGCTATCCTCATGAACACCCACCCCCGATTATGTGGGTAGTAGGGGCCTCTCACCCACCAAGAACAATAACAACAACAACTAGAATCTCCCCCTCACCTGGTTGAATTTGTTCCTACCCACCCATGTTATGTATAGAAGAAACTATCAGGCCCCAACTTGACTATTCCCTCCCACCCGTTAACTAATCTAGCTTCGGAAGGAAGGTTCAATCAGAAACCCTAAATTTTGACCTCCCTATTGCCATCCACCCACCCTACGGGATGAACCTGCCCTTCGGGACCGACCCATTTGCCTTATGGTCGGTGGGGTTTGTTTCGAGACCGACCATACTCACCTTTGGTTGGTTCTGAAGGGGCATGGTCAGTACCAAGGGCGAATGGGATGGTGGGGTTGGTACTGTCCCATTCGTCCTTGGGTTGCCTTTCGAAGGCAACCTAAGGCCAATATGGTCGGCTGCCAAAGGCAGGCCTTAGGTCTTCACCGAAGCGCTTGGAATTCAAGGGGCCGAAACCCCCTTGCAGGGACTCAATAGTTAGGCTCTTGATTTGGGGGGGCCTACCTCTATAGTGATTCTTTTCTGCGCTTTGAAAACATCATTCTTGATCTAGGGTGATAAATTATTAGTGAAGAGAGCCAACCCCTACCTCCTGCTTCCCACCCATGAAGAGAACGAACAACCTCCTTCTTTACCATGGAATGCAGAGTGCTTCTCCGAATATGAGCCCATAGAATTGTAGGGATCATCGTAGGGAATAAGGAAAGGTATATTCTAAGGGAATAAATCAAATTCCTCCCCACCCAGATTCTATATGTATCGATCCTCCCAGAGGAGGTAATTTAATTCGTAGTTGTTTTGGGTGGGAGGAGTTGTTAATCCGAGTGATTATGCCATTGATCCCATGGACCTAGCAGCAATAGTTGACCGAGCAACCCCCCTTGGTTCCCTGGTTTGGCAGTGGACCCAAAGCACCACCACTAGTTCCAGTGGTTTCTTCGGTCGATGAAGCGTTTGTTGATCCACCTCTGAATCAATGGATTCGACCCTCAACAAAAGCATAGGGAAGGATAGGGGTGAGGCATACACAGTTCATTCCTGGCTCCAGCACTAGCTCCAGTAGCACTGATTTCATGAGCATCAGTAGCAGTTCCATTTCAGGAGCTAGAAGCAGTCGATCCGGTGATACCACCAACATCATAGACAGACACAAAGTTTCTCGCCATAAAGCTAGCCACCGGTTAGATAAAACCATTCTTGAGGGATAAGCAAAGGCAACTATAATTCACCCGTGACAGCAACAGTTCATTCTGTCAATGATCTAGTCTTTGATGATAGTGATAGTGATGAAGTGGCTATCTCACCTTGTTCAAGATCCAGATCCGTCCAACCCTCTCGGAATGAGATAATTTCTCAGTCCACCCATTGCCGGAGCATGAAGAGGAAGAGGAATTAGTGGCCTGATCGGACCTCGGGAGGGGTGGTCGTAGCGAGTGCCTTGTTTTCTCTTTCGCTCATGCCCCCCTCCCGTCTCACCTGCCAGAATGGAATGAAGAAATGGATCAATACTTGACCTAGCTACCTTTCTGGGGACGAGGACCGCCTCATCAATTATTCCCTACCTGCTTCAGTCAATCGAGTTGACCTTCCACCTGAACCCTCTCCTTCGAATCTTTGATCTCCTCCTCTCGCGCCCCTCTCCCCTATGTCGTAATTCGAGCAATGGTTAGTCATGAAAAGCTATTTGATGCTGCTCCGTTGATGTTCAAGATCGAGAAAGCCTTACAATGATAGAGGAAGGGCTCCTCAAAAGTGGTTGGTTCAGTTATCAATACTCCTCTCTCCTCTGCATCCAATACCCAAACTCCTGCCTGATGGAAGTGCAGTTGTTACGACGTAGATGAACAAATAAATGTGTTCAATTGTTAGTATAGAATCGAATCATCCATCTTCCCATCTCTCAACCCACAAGGGTCTAGAAACTATATCCACCCACCCACCCCTGGTGCATAGGGAATAGAAGGTTCTTAGGGTGGGAGGGAATTGCTGGCTATATCCTTCCACCCTTTCCTATAGTAGCTCCACCCCCCCAGGCAATAGAAATAGATTAGTTGTTCCGGTCGAGTGAATGAAATTGGGGTGGGAGGGAACTATAGGGTTAGACAACGATTCTAGATTCTATACGTAACATGCCTACCCGGGCTACCATTAGTGGGGATTAGGAGCAGGGGGCCTATAGGCAGTCATGTCCATGAGAATTTCGCTGAATTCTGAGAGCTCTTCATCGAGCGGGAAATCAAGTTGGGTCACTTTCACTACAGTGTGAGCGAGACCCTTACTATTCTAAGTGCTCAATTCGAAGATGGTCCCAAAGCTAAATTCCTATGGGTCGGCCATAAGAAACTATAGGCAATCATATGACCCATACTTTTTTGGCCTAGATAGACATCGCCAAAGCTAAAAAGTCATGAGTCTCTTTTGCAGTCATATGACCTAGAATTTTTTGAAATGAATTGATGGGTTAGGAAGGAAATATCATTGGGGCGGTTTCCTAATCATGTGAGTGATACAAAGTTGGAATTCCCCCACGAGCCTACCTAGGGATGGATGTTACATAGAGAATCTGGTGTTTACCTAAGATGAAGGGGGTGGTAGGGTTGAGGCCGGGGTGGGGCCCAGGAGGATAGTTGTGGAGTAACATGCTATAGTTCCCTCCTACACACCCGATAATTTGAATAGATAGTAGGGGTGGCTGGAAGTTCATCGGGTGGGGGGGAATTCTAAGTGAGGTATATGAATTGAACTATGATTCCAACTAATCTACCCGGGCTAGCAGGCTATGCCTTCGACACCGACATATGGCCTTAGTGGGGGGATTATAGCTAACTAATCATTCTAGGATGGGTGGGGAGAAGTAGTTACCCAGCGAATAGGAAATACGCTTTGTTTAAACAGATAGAGAGTAGGGGTCCGACTAGATAGTAGGGCAATGATGTAGGGATTGATTTCGATCGCCCCTCTCATTTCATTCCAGATTCGGTACAAGAGTTTAGCTAGTCTAGGAGACATTTATTGCATCATCCCAACTCAATTTCGACCATATTAGCCTTAGGTCGGGGCCATTTATCGCCCCCCCAACCTAGATAACATACTTGGATCTGCCCTAACGACTGGAATCGCTCCACTCCGAATGGGGTGGGTGGATATAGTTCTAGTGATAGATTACCTAACCCTTCTACTCATCTCTGCTATAACCAGATTCCCATATATCTATAGGGGCCACCCACCCCCTATCAATAGTCTACTTAGTTGGATCATGACAACATCCGACCCCTATCAATAGTCTAGTAGTAGTTCATAATTATGTGAGAGAAGGATCTGCCCAAACGAGCGAAGTCGAAAATGCTAGTCAAATCTTGACATACCTTATTTCTAGATCTGAACTCGAGCAACATTACCAAGTGAAATCGAATTCTATCTATGAGTGGTTCAGGGAGCCCCTTCTTTATATAAGCTCCAAACCGTACTAAGTTGGAAAACCTCTTATCCCCGGAACAGGGAATGTTAGATCCATGGTAACACCTAAAACACTGGACTTAGATGCATGGGAATAAAATCACTAATGTTTGTAAACATGATGCCAAGAAACGCTTTATCTACGGGCCACCAAGGGAATCGATAAAAGCTAGATTTGCATCTGGAAATGCTCCATATTAGGAGCCATACCTCCCCTACGCACCAAAATTTGGACAAGTGGGTAGAATCGTTGGACCAAGGAAATGAGTACTCTAATGTCTAAATATTAATAAACAATTGAACTCGAGGGATCAAACAAAATAAACATGATTTAACCCACCCAAACCATAACATTAAAATCAGTGTATGGTTCTATCATCCAGTGGTTGCCATGTCATCCTTTCAAACTATAGGCCCCAAAGCAGGGTGGCTTTCAATAGCTGCGGATGGGTGGGTTTAGCAGTTGGGGATACCTCTCCCAACTATATCTCCCCACCCAACCCAACTGTCATCCACATGAACACCCACCCTCTTTCTTAGTTGCCCTGACGTTTCCCACCCTACAGGGGTGGGGTAGTGGAATATTGAAAGATCGATCTCAAAAAATGGTTGAACCAAACTATAAACCTCCCAGATCTCAACGTCAAACTCAACCATGAATTCCTTCCACCTTACTTGCTTCAGAGTGGGTTTGGCTTGAGTCTTGAAGTAAGTTGAGGAGACATTGTCTGTCTTTACCACAATAGGAACCCCTAACAAGTAGTGCCTCCAAGTTCGAAGGCAGTGGATGATCTCAATCATCTCCTTTTCATGCACTGTATGGTTCCTCTCGCAGTCCTTAAGCTTCCTAGACTCATATGAAATCAAATTCCCATTCTGCATGAGCACCCCTCCGATGGTGAAGTCTGAGGCATCACTTTGAACTTCAAATGAACCACTGAAATCAGGCAAGGCTAAGACTAGCACTGAGGTGAGTCGCTCCTTAAGGGAATCAAACGCCGCTTAGCACTTGGCCGACTAGGTCTATTGTCGGTCCTTCTTGAGCAAGTAACTTGCCATGAACTTGCGGTAGTAATTCGCCAAACCTAGGAACTACCTAACTGCATGAAGATCCTTCAGAGGCTCCCAATCTGAAATGGCTCTTAGCTTCTCTAGGTCTGGGTGAATTAGACCTTTGCCAACAATTTGTCCCAAGAAATGGACCTCATTCTACGCAAAGGAACATTTTTCCTTCTTGACGAAAAGTTGTTGCTCTCGTGCAGAGCAACTCGAAGACCTCCGCCAAGTGTTGCTTGTGCTCCTCCATGGTTTGACTGTATACTAGGATGTCATCAAGCTAAACCACAACAAACTTGTCTAACAAGGGCCTGAATACATCATTCATCAATGTGAAGAATGTCACTGGGGCGTTGCAAAGCCCAAACGACATCACCATGAAGTCATACGACCCATACTAGGTCACACATGCAACCTTTTCTTCATCCCCTGGTGCAATCCTCACCTGGTAGTACCCCTGCTTCAAGTCTAACTTGCTTAACACTCATGCTCCAGACAACATGTCGAAACAATCTACTATGAGGGGTAGGGGATAGCCCTACTATTCTAAAGGGAGGGGCCCGACCCACCCGATGAACTGATGGGGTTTGGGTGGGGTTTGTTTCGGGACCGACCCGTCCTGCTTCGGGACCAACCCATTCGCCAACTCACTAGAATCTACCTCGTCAATTAATCAGCTTGCTAGAATAAGGGGGGCCTCTTGCCTTCTATAATCTACCTCTAAGCAGGGGGGTTTATTTCAGGACCGACCAAAGGCGGCGAGTATAGTCATTCCTGAAGGGGCATGGTCGGTGGGGTTTGTTTCGGGACCGACCATACTCACCTTAGGTCAGGGTAGGTCAGTAGGGTTTGTTTCGGGACCGACCCATTCACCTTAGGTTGGTGGGGTTTGTGATGGGTGAAGCTCAGATGGTGGGGTCGGCCTTGGGATAAGGGCGTTGATAAATGGCTAGAACCCCAACTATGTCCTCCCACCCAATGGTAGTTGTTGGCCGGGTAGAATAGTTTTGATTGATCAATGTCTATCCCTATAGCCAATGAAAGGTTGATGGTCAATGGGCCGATTTTGTTTGTTGTGACATGAGGTGACAGGCTCAACTAAAGCTTTTGATCCTTTTATCAATGATAATTGATGAATCAATTATAGGGTGGGGGCTTGGCTCATAGATTTCTATGCATGGCTTGACCACCTACCCACACCGATAGTGAATGCATCACTGACTCTCGCATGAAACATGGATGCGGCATCGACTCTTGTTCACACTACTTCTCTTTCTTACCGGTTGAGTTAGCTTACTCAAGTATTAGAAACTGGCTCTTCATGGGTCCTGGTCTTCATCGTTCTTCCTTCCATTCTCAACGCTTCCATCGATATCGAGGTGAATTCGTGCCTGGTAATGGTGCCTAAACTTTCTCATTCATTCCTTTCTCCTCAGATTCGGGGAACAAGTGATTGGGCATCAAACAAACTCCATCTAATCGAATGAACTCCATCCATTGGAAGAAGCGAGGCACAACTGCTTGAAAGCATTGGACATATCATATGAATAGAGTTACATTGGAGATTCGCTCCTTGACTTCTGATCCGAAATGATTCCTTCGAGCCTTAATTCCACAAGGGAGGCCACCATCTAGGTGATCTAGAAAATATGACTCTTGGTCAGTGGGGCCAATAAAGAAAGAATCTCTTGGTTGGTGGGGTCAAATGAATAGGTCGGTGGGGTTGGCCAATAAAGAAATGAATGGTCTTTCAATGGGGTTGGCCACTTAGTCCCACCTTCCTCCACTTCCTTCCACATGACACCACGACCTAGTCCCCTAGGGTCAACCGGTAATAAAGAGAAAAGATAGGTCGGTGGGGTTCGACAATAAGAAAGAATGAATTTATCTCTTGGTCGGTGGGGTTCACCAATAAATAAAGAATCTCTTGGTCGGTGGGGTCAAATGAATAGGTTAGTGGGGTTGGAAAATAAGAAATGAATGGTCTTCCGATGGGGATGTCCACTTAGTCCCACTTTCCTTCCTTCCTTTCGGAATAAACTCCAACCAAACTGATTTATATCATCTCGTCTAACCGAACCTAAAGAAAGAAGATCTTATTGTCTAGGAAGGTGGGTCTTGTTTCCAGTAGAAAGAATATCTTGTTTGGGAAGGTTGGCAAACCTGAATTAAAACCAATTACTCTATGCCACATATTTGGGGTTGTGTTTGTTATTCCCCTAACCCCAGGGGGCTTGTTTCCTAACTATTTTCTAACAGTTTATCCCTCCTTCGTGTTTCCCCCTGTACCTTGTTCTAGCGGTCAGGAAATAATGTTGGTTCCTTCCTTTTGACTATCCTTCCGATAAGAATGAATGTTTGGGAAGGTTGGTTGTTTAGGTGAACCAGAACAAAGTGAATTGCATACGTAACATTTTCCCCAAGGCCCAATACCACCCGGGGGTAATTGATAGGCCAAGGTCATTCTCTCTACTCCTTCACCTAGATTTCCTAACCCCACCTTCTACCTAAGGTGGCCTATTGGTCGGTGGGGTTGGTTAACAACCCTGATAGCCTTCAGCGCCGACCATATTTGCCTTAGGATGGGTTGAGGCTATGTTGGAATAATGGCCTAGAGCCCCTTCAGGGGCGGAGGTACCTACTTCCCACATGAACAAATAGTTGATCAAAGAGTTGATTTTGTCTTCTCCTCCTTCTAGCCAGAAAGAAAGAATCTCTTGGTCTTCCGACCAATAAAGAAAGAGATCTTAGTCCTACTTCTCCGCCTTGACTCTTACTAAAAACCCTCCTCCTTATAATGAGGCCTAAATTGAACTCTCCCAAGGGGGGGATAGATCTATCCAGGGCCTGCCCAAACTAAGGATTTCCTCTAATAGTTTGAGGGGTCATATGTATGTATGTCAGAATTATGACCTCCATCCCCTATCTTTCCCCATCCCACCTTCTAGCTTTGGTGAGGTTGGTCCGGCCATAAATCTGAAATAATGCTGGTTAGGTTGGTTGTGACCTTTCTATCCAAATGCTGAGTGATTGGGTTGGAGCCCCTTTAGGGGCGTAGGTGTCCTGTACCTTTCACTAACTAGTTATTGTAAATCTCAACTCCTCGTTTGTTCCTTTCGTCCAATCATAATATCTTGGTTGGTGGGCTTAAGCCGTAAAGAAATCAAGAATGGTCGGTGGCCCCATTGGCCTGATTTCAGAAAGAAAGTCAAAATGTCCTTAGGCTGAATTAGGCTTTTGGGGGCCTGCCCTTTCTATCTATCCTTGGCTAGGCCTTCGTCTTGAGGCCTACCCAAACTAAGGATTTTCGCCTAATAGTCTTAAGGGGCCTTCCCGACAAGAATCAACTAATATTGAGCCGTAACAAAATTCTGCTTTCACCCAAAGCTAAAAATGGGGGTGGGGGGACTGCCTAACCTAATGCCATGGGCGGAATGAACCTTTTCGACCAAATTCAATTTCATTGAAATAAAGAATGTCTCCTCCTCCAACTAACTCTCCCAATCCTAACTTCTCCCTTTCCCTGACAGGGAATGGCCGGTTGGGGGGGACTAAAAGGTTGGTTGGGGGGGACTAAAAGGTCAAACTTGAATCTTGGTTCCTGCCTTTGGCTCCTAAGGACCCCATCCCACCTGTGGGGGGGACTAAAAGGTCAAACTTAAATATTGGTTCCTACCTTCGGCAGCTAAGGACACCATCCCACCTATGGGGGGGACTAAAAGGTCAAACTTGAATATTGGTTCCTGCCTTCAGCACCTAAGGACCCCATCCCACCTACCCTAAGACAAATGAGATGGTGGGGTTGGACTGACCATGCCCTAAGACAACCTTCGGCACAAACCATATGGTCGCCTTAGGTGGGGTTGGCCAGTGGGGTCTGCCCCAGCAGGGTAGGATTTGATCCCGCCTATTAGGCGACCATGGTTGAGTCATGTCTCTCGGGTTCTATCCTAGTACATATGGTCTGGTTGTGGGGATTACTTGGCTACTCCAACTGCTCCCCCTTCATCTCTTTCTTGTGACAATAGAGGATGAGCCGTGAGCCCCTTCGTTCGGAAAAGCGGTGTCTTCCCGAGTGAGGTTTTCGAGGAGATCGACGATACCGGGTCAGGTCGGGGGCATTGGGTTGTGCCTCGAATTGCCCTTGATGCCAGGTGGGGTAGGGGGTATTTGGCTTTGACTAGAATTCCCATCGATGTTTTCGGGTTC
Organism: Sequoiadendron giganteum; assembly: GCA_007115665.2. NCBI lineage: Eukaryota > Viridiplantae > Streptophyta > Pinopsida > Cupressales > Cupressaceae > Sequoiadendron > Sequoiadendron giganteum. The sequence goes on from CM021109.1 coordinate 463,384,855, forward strand.
AGCTAAGAGGCGACTAGTTCGTTCCCTAACTTCTTCAGTGGTGAGGTCCCCATAGATCACTCTCCATCGTTGTTCCACAACCCTAAACAATTCTAGGGGATCTTTCCTAGCCTGGGGGGAGCCTGTATCTGTGAGAGTGGGTGCAAAGTGCACCAATATCCTTTCGTTTAAATTTTTGTGGGCTTCATTCGCGGGTTGTTCCCGCCCACCAATGGTAAGAGTTTGTGCGTTTCAGCCCCCTTCAATTTGCTGGGGGGCTGGTGCGTGTTCAATTTCTTTTGGTGCTTCGGTGGCCGATAAAATCATTTTTTTGTATTGTTGGGAGCTGTTGGAGTAGGATTATGTTGCTCTTCAGTGGTATTTATGTTTGGATCCATGGAAGGAGGCAACAATCCTTCCCCTATAATAGTCGAGAGCGCTTCAAGCAAAATGACAATTACTTCGAAAATAGATACAATTAGCCATTGTTGATCCTGGGAGAGTGTGGTGGAGAGATATTCCCAGAAATTGTGACCCAGGAGTAAAATTTGTTGGAGCCAAGGGGGCGTTGGATCATCCACTCCTGCTGGTGGTAATGCCTGATTGCTTCCGCCAAATAAAATTTATCCAATCAAGATACCTAGTAGTAGGGAGAGAAGGCATAGTAGACAAAGTTTCGTGAAATGGCCAGTGGTTTCCGATTTCAGAGATACTTGCCTAGCCTGGGGGGAGCCCGTATTTGTGAGAGTGGGTGCAAAGTGCACCAATATCCTTTCGTTTAAATTTTTGTGGGCTTCATTCACGGGTTGTTCCCGCCCACCAATGGTAAGAGTTTGTGCATTTCAGCCCCCTTCAATTTGTTGGGGGGTTGGTGCGCGTTCAATTTCTTTTGGTGCTTCGGTGGCCGATAAAATCAATTTTTTGTATTGTTGGGAGCTGTTGGAGTAGGATTATGTTGCTCTTCGGTGGTATTTATGTCTGGCTCCATGGAAGGAGGCAGCAATCCTTCCCCTATAATAGTCGAGAGCGCTTCAAGCAAAATGACGATTACTCCGAAAATAGATACAATTAGCCATTGTTGATCCTGGGAGAGTGTGGTGGAGAGATATTCCCAGAAATTGTGACCCAGGAGTAAAATTTGTTGGAGCCAAGGGGGCGTTGGATCATCCGCTCCTGTTGGTGGTAATGCCTGATTGCTTCCGCCAAATAAAATTTATCCAATCAAGATACCTAGTAGTAGGGAGAGAAGGCATAGTAGACAAAGTTTCGTGAAATGGCCAGTGGTTTCCGATTTCAGAGATACTGAATTTTGGTTCGGTGCCATGAGATAAAACATTTTAGTCATTGTCATTGCTTCTTAAGCAGAGTAGGTGTTCGCGTAAGTAACATCTTCCAGAATATTCTAAGGCAATTATAGTTCTAGGATAAAGACGAAGAACAGGGGTTATAGAATCGAGCTCCCAGTAGTGCAAATTGTGGTTTTTGGCTTGCAAATTTCTATAATGATAAGGCCCATGTGGCTGTAGTATGTTATTTTTTGAGTATTTTAATTTCACTTCATCAAGATAGTAGAAATTAAGTGTTTATTTTGACATTTCTCTATTTATTTCTCTTGTTTAGTGGCATGTGTGGTTTTATAAGGGGAGTACCCTTCATCAGGATGATAATTTATTGATATTAACAAAAAACAAGAAATCAATACTATTAAGTATTATTTGGTGGAAGTTAATATATCCATTAGTAATGACGTTATTACTGCACTCAATAATAATAATCGATGTTACTGTTATTAATAATAAAAGTAATTTTAATATTAGGCTGAGTAGGCATTACGTCAACTTTACAATTGACCTTAATATCAAAAAGAATATTAATATTAAAACAATAAGTATTATAAATGTTGTCGAGAGTAAATTAGATTACCCCCATAATGACAATTATAATTGTACTCCTTAAAAGAGCATCTTTCCCAAGGGATACAATAATAATAATAATGTGAATTACTATTCATATGACAAGTAATAATAAGATGATATTAATATTGGGAATAATAAAATAAAAAATTGGTTACTATTCACACTAATGATATTAACTCTATCACAATTAATTAGGAAATCATACAATTATGAGTAATAACAATACTAGTGATAATGTTAAGGCTAACATTATGAATGTTTTGATTAATGGGGAAAAACAGGTTTTGAAGGAACCCAAAATCCTTTACAAATAGGTTTTGAAGGGACCCAAAATCCTATCCAAAGCAAGCAAGTTGCCAACAGATAAAACATAGACAAACAAAAAACAAAAAACAACAACCATTAAATGATAGACATTTCAACCCATGCTGCTGAGATATGATGTTTCTTCATTACCCATTCCCCTATCCTTCTAATCATAATGACGTTCTTGGATTCAATATTACTTATTTCTTTAATACTCTAGTCTATGGGTAGGATGGACTAATTTTGAATGTGATTTATGAAAATAGGATCTACCAAGTCAGGTTGCATCCTCAATACCTTGGATATATCGATTTAGCCTGAAGGTTACTATCTGCCTTAATGATAATCTAATACACTCACATATTTTTACCTCATATTCATCTAAGCATTCTGCCCAATAATATTCTAAATTTGGAACATAATAAAAGCCCGGTACCAATTGCAAATTATCCTTCACAAAGTTATGACTATTAAAGGGAAACCTTCTTTCATAGAATTACATGGTGAACTTGACAAGATATTTTTCAATGTTTAAGGTATTAGACATTGAATTACATTGATAGTGAGACAAACCAACAGGAAAAGGGATTCCAACCTTCTTCCTTTCCTGACATTACTTATTCACCCTGGGCACTTGTCTGCAAACTTCAATAAATACAAACTGATCATCTTTGTATTTTGGTAATTTATAGGGGACCCCATCAAATCCCCCTACCCTTATGTAGGTGAATCTCTAAAATTGAATGAAGTAATTTTCATAGTTTTTAACCAACATAGCAGCTTCAGGGGATATTCTTAGGCCCATATATCCTTAAATTTCCATTACTATTCTCATGGTAAAGGCATTATTTATCCTTCTAATACTCTTGTAACTTTTTTGCAACTGTAGTTGATTTTAGTAATCATAAATTTGAATAGTGTTATCAAGCACACCTACTGGGCAAAGCCCTGGCCAAGGCCTTATACAATAAATGGCATAAAAAGGGTATATGATGTCATATAAAAAGCCCTATGCAATGGAAAGTGAGTAATCTCCACATGAATTTGGTTACTAATTAGGGTACCCAAGTCAATAAACTATTTTCCATGAATTATTACTACAATAAACAGATACATCCATTCCTCAAAATCATATGCATTTTTATTTCCTTTAATATTATGGAGGAGGACTATAGCATCTGAAATCTCCTTTACGAAATGAGATCGATGTAGCTTATTAGGTAGTTGGGATTTACCTTTTCTTAGGAGCCTTAAACCACTGACCATAAATTATGCTTTTGCATTGTTCCTTTTTCTTAGTGTAATGCCAATAGGCAACCATAAAGTCAATTTTGTTGAAAACACTCCTTTGAGGTAGATGAAAGTAATTATTGAAAGTTCATCATTTAATCTAACCACCAAACTCTTCTCATTGGTTCTCACTTCTTGATTGTTGGTTATAGTGATTTATGCACTCAAGAACCAAATCTATGCACTACACTGCTATGGGAAATGTAGTTGGTTGTACTAATCCACTTTCTATAAACCTCTATGCAATAGGAGACTAGTCTCTCTTACCAATTCTTTCCCAAAATTATTGTAAACTTACATGGCCTAACTTTGTTTTCCCAATGTTTGATATAGAGTCAGTCAAGCTTGATAAATGCTCATAGCCCAGGTACTTGAATTTCATCTCATTTTGGGAATATACAAAATTATGAAAGAATTAGGGCTTTATTGGAATTTTGAATTACTTGTTAAATTCAACACCTTATATCTACTTTGTAGACTATCCTAATTCAATCCTAATACACCGTGCACTTAAAAGAGAAGCTTTGATAAATACCTTCACTTGTAGTAATGGAAGATTGTGTTGTGAGGCTGTCACCTTCTCTTTCCCAATTCTTCAACACTTCTTCACCAACTGCTAATAGGAATGATTTTTGATAATGCATTGGGATATAATTATAATCAATAGAATTAAATTCATAGGCATAACATTATTGTCATGCTTTGAATTTTGTGTATTTGAGCTTTCCTATCCGATGTCGAATTTTGATACTTTTAAAAATTTGGAGAATGACTATGAGGGAATGTTGGAGGGATGATGGTTTTCAAGAACCTTGTTGGGTTTCGACAAAGGTTTTGAAACCTTTCCAATTATCTGAAAAACTTCATTAAGGTCATTTCTTGAAGAATGTAACCTTGTGAGAGTGGCTCAATCAACTTTGATTATGGTTGTCAAGACTTCATTAGGTTTTTACGATGGTTTCAAAACCATGAGTGAAGTTCGAAATAAGTTGTTAGTTTCTTCAAGTTCCACAAAGCATTTAAAAATCTTGTTGAAAATAAAATTCTCCAACTATGTGATCTTGGGGCTTAGATATGAGTACTCAATCGAATCTTGATGAGGTTGTCAAAACCTCATTAGGTTTCAACAAAGGTTTCAAAACCTTTGTAAATTTTTGAAATTATTTATTTTCTCAACTTCTAATTAAGCGCATAATTTATTTCACTCATTGTCAACTTTTGACTAGGTTGTGAGAACTCAATTGGACCTTGACAAGGTTTTGAGTACCTTTGGAAGAGCTTATAGAGTTGATAATTCTTATATTACAATGAACTTTAACTTGAAAGGAAAGAGGAAACACATGGTCATGACAACTGTGTCGAAACCCGAAAGGGTTTTAGAAACTACCTCAAAGGTCGACAACCAAAACCAAAAATTATTTAAAAATGAATATGATTTACAAAAAAAGGTGATGAATACCACAGTAACAATCGGATCTAACTAGGGACAAAGTCTACAAAGTATTGAGAACCTAGAACAAAAATGCCTTTCCATTTGGTAATAGAGTCAACACTTATGAAACCTAAATGGAGATATGATGAACCGAGAACTTAAGGAAGACAAAAGAAAGCCAAAATAGAAAATCCAAAACTCCTAACCTAATATTTTACAAAGCAAAAATATGCTTGCACTCAAATTTGATAAAGCTTCAAATCTTTCCCATTATATGGAAGAGGTAAGTTCGTGCCATCATGATAAGATAACCCGAAAGTATTTGTGTCACATATTTGAGCAATTTTGAAGGGACCTTTCCACAAGGAATCAAATTTTCCATGAGCACCTTTAGGTTCCCTTCTACTATCCCATAACAAAACCAAATCTCCAACTAAGAATTTTTTTAGCCATCTTCTTATCAAAATTTCTCGATTCTAGATTTATGCAAAGTGATTTTGTTTACCATATCTTCCCTTTGTTCCTCAATTTTACTGAGATACATGATTCGTTTCTCCAAGGAGTTATGAAACTCTTGATCTTCTATAGCATTTTACAATTTAATGACCGATAATTCTAGAGGAAAGGGTAGAGAACTATCTATCCCATATACCAATTGAATGAGACTCGTATAAATTCTTGTGCCAATTCTTTTGATTTTCATCAACTAACTTCATATATTGTGATGAAAATTGGGTATAAATATTGACAATTAAATATCAATGCCATGACTCTACATAATTTTAAGTGAAGGATTAGTTTCACGAGAAAATAAGAAACAATCATTGGTTTTTCTTTCAAGTGGACAGATATAATACATAGTATCTTGTCAAGCCACAAATGAATTAATATAGTTTAGATAATTATTGCAAGATATCGAAATACTAAAACACAACAAATAATGTTGAAATGCAACAATGGAAGTTGCATAGTGATGACAAATAATTCAAGGTATCATGGGATAACTAAGCCCATTAAAGTTAAATATTAATTTCTTTTATGAAGTTGAGAATACCATTGTGCAAATGAAATGTTATCCAACTAAAATTAAGGTGGTAGATGCAATAATAAGGCATTGCCAAAATATATTTTCAAGTTTTGTAAGAAAGGATTCAACACGTTAGCTAAAAAATATTTAGCTACGTGAGAATATTGAATGCAGGAAATCATACAAATTATGAGAATTTCTATTTTTAACAAGAGACGCATTTGCATCATGTTCCTACTGATTGTGAGTTGTGTTTGGTTGTTTGAGAGATTTAGATAGAAGAAGCAGATAGGGGGGTGCAATGTCAATGTGTGTTGTTTAAAAAAAATAGTAGTCATGGAGCTTTTTTATATATATATTTAAAATCTTTGATGTGAGCTAAAGCCTTACTTATTATAAGAGGAATCATAATTTATATTTTATTGTTTACAAATATTTGTGAATATAAATATGTGTTCATAGACTTAGCATTCTATCATATGGATCATATAACTTGAAATTTTTAACAAATAATTGTGCATGTAGCAGTCGACATGTAGTATCGTTAATAATTATGCAACTGAAGTTTATAGTTGGTTTCATGACAAATTTTTGAAAACAACTAATAGAGTTGTATTAGACATGTTTGAGCACAAAAGATAGTAGTTATCCAGATGGTAGAAGTGCAATATTGTCCCCTTTTGTATCTCATTCACTACCTTCAAATATTGTATTGAGATGGTTGTTAGAAAATCATGTTGTTGTATTATATAATAATATTGTATGAGTAAAAACATACATATAGTAAAAAATGTTTGGAAAATATTATACTTACCTTTTCATAGGATGTGTTGATTATTGCTGAGGAGGATTGTCATGGATGATGTGTTGTTGTGGTTCAATGTGAAGTGTCCTCTAGCTAAGAAATGGTGTAACATGAAGATGACAATTGATTTATCTTCAATGTACTCTTCATACATAGTGTTGTGTAGATGAGGCAGTAACATTTGCACAGCAAATTTATTAGAAGAGCAATGTATTGTTTGTCTATTGTCAACTGTCAAGATGGTTTTTAAATAAGGGGAGTAGATATAAGGCACATTATCATTATGCAATCACAATCTCCATGGTCATAGTCTATTTTGTGAGCAATTTAAAAATTTGATACTTATATTGATAATCCTGGAATTATTTTGTTTTCATGTTGTTTGTGTGTTCTTTTGTTGCTTTCCATAGATTTTTTGTGCAACAAAAATTTATAGTGTTGAATTGTATTAAATGAAACTGTAGTAATTGTTTAACATGATGTCAGTTGCAAAGATATGTTAGAGTAATCGAAAACTAGATTTTTTTTAATGGAAATAAAATAATGTTATTTTGTTGGTGAAAGATGCATTAGTATATTTTCTAAAAGTGTTGATAGAAGGAAATGAGTTTAGATAGGTAGCATATTACAATCATTGAAATATTTTATAATTTACAAAAAAAATAAAATTGTGTTTATATGTGTAAGTACTTTATCGATAGTTGTCTACATCTGTCACTTGCATTTGTTCTATGTTTGGTAGTACTTTTGATCTCTTTATTTATTTGGATTTTGATGATTCTATATATTGTTTTGTTAATTATTTAACTCTTCTCCTTCTATAATAGACAATTCCTACTGTCAAATATCTTTATATTTGTAATTATTTAAAATTACTATTATCATCTTGTTAATTTTTAATACTATGAAAAATGTAGAGATGTTTGTAGTACTTAATAGTTTTTGCATAAATATAAGTTGCAAAAGACCTAAACCTAATTGCATAAATAAACTATCAAGAAAGTTTACTTTTAAAAAAGTTACAAAATATTGATTGATATGATCTTTTATTTTTACTTTTCAGGAAGGGAAACATTGCAATTGAAAATTGGGAAATGAACAACAAAATTTTACATTAGATTTGCAATTCTAACTTTAGTAGACATGCATATACAAGAAATTTCAAGCAAAAGAAAATAGAAAATTAGAAAAATCAAATCAATAAAACAATTTGTAGCAAATCATTTTGTTAGACTGAATTTTGGTTTTTGAATTCTAATTTAAAACTACAAAGTGATTTCAAGATAAATTATATATATTTGCAAAAGAAAAATTGACTCATGTTTTACATATTTTTAACTATGAAAAAAATAAAAAATCTCTCTTCCCTTGAATATTAGAAAAAGTTTGATGGTTAATATTAACCACTAATGGTTTACAATAATTTTGCAAGTGTAACAATAACTGTTAGAAGCAAAATTTACTAAACAATATCAAACAAATGTTTTGAAAAAACATTGGAGTCGAATAAGTCAAAGACTTGGGAGGAGGGATTGTGTGGCAGATTTGAAGGTTGGTAGGTGCTTTTATCTGCTATAGAATACCACAACTACTGGGAGCTACGTGTGGATCAAACCTTCAAACACCAAAATAGGGTGCTACAGATCTGTCAACCATTTTAGGCTCTATTAACATCTCATCTCCATAACTACTCTTCACCTGGCACTTGAAGCAATCTAAAGTGCCTCCAATAGCCATGCAAATCTATATATTATCTAGAAATTTGACAGTAGGAATTAATTTTGCCTTCTTTCGCCACCCAAGGTTTTTTTTGTTTTGTTTTTAGCTTTCATAGCAATCATTCAATTACATACTATTGAGAAATAGTTATATACTGTTGAGGAATAGTGTTTGTATATGATTGGAAAAAAAAACGAACATTATGCAAAATGTTTATATCATTGTAATATTACTGTACAAAAATATTACCCAATAGAATTGAAGGAAATTGATTTTGTAATATTATAAAACATATGAAATAAATATAAACATTAGAAAATATAGTCAAAAAAATTTAATTCTTGCATCCAATTAGTTGATTCTTGCCAAATTATTGAAACTAGATGAAATCATTAGTACACTTGCCTATGACAGGAACTAATAAGAAAGTACATGCAAAATATGTAGTTACAATTAAATAAGTTAAAGAAACATAGATAGAACATAAGTAAAAACATTGTCGATGTTTTGTCTTTTGTAATAGATTTCAACGCCCTTCAAAAACCTATTTTACCCCTTCAATAAAGAACATAAATAAAAACATAATAAATTAAATCTTTTAATAAAATCCTAATATTTATTTTTCTAAAGAATCACTATTACATAAAATAAAAAGTGAATATACTATTAAAAAAATATATTATCATATTTCTTAGACAATTCTTTTGATGTCTATATTTAATAAATTTTTGTTAGAGTTTTTTATTTTATTTTTTAAAACAAATCTCATCAAATTGTCTCCTATATATCATTTGGTGGGTACACTTTCTTTCTTAGTTACTAGAATCAATATTGTTAAAAACTTTATATTCATTTGTATAGCTTCACTTGTCATTTAATTTTAATTATTTTGTGTTGACATTATTATTTTTTGATCGGTAATAATATTATTTTATTAATATATAAAAAAGTTTTACATCAATATTCCTTCAGTATATATGTATCTATAACCCACCGCCTTACCCCATGACTACCTATAAACACCAAAACCAGCATCCACCAATCAACCAAGCTACAAAAAGAGTTACAGTTTACATCTTCAAAGACTCCAGACAACTACCAAGATTCCCCTATATGATTTTCATAAATTCACCACCGCCTATGACCAAATATTTACCAAATAACCAATACACAAAAAACCTTTACTCATAAGTATAGATTTGATGAATTTGCATCACCCTACATATAAAATCTTCATATTCATCTTTTCCTGAAACCTCGATCATTCAGCATCAATCCCATCTTCTCCACTTAGAATCCTTCTAATACCATCGATTTCAAAAGGAAATACATGCTCAAAATAATTTTGCAAAAAATGTTGTGTCACCACCAAAAACCGGCTTACTGATGTTTCCCCTAAACTCCACCCCTGCTTGCCCTTGTCCATCGAAGCCCTCCTCTTAACGTCGAATGCTTCCTCCATGGAATATGTTGTGGAACCTTTACTTCCACTTGTCGAGTTGTGATCTTGTGTCACCTAAGAACCAACTTCAAGTTTTCCCATGCAACCAAAATGTCTAGTTTGTAGACATCTCTGTCAACTCTTATTTGCCATCTCACAAAAGGGATTAACCCCTCTTCAATTGCTTCATCCATATCTTCAATCCCCTTTGAAACATCAAACCCAACCCCCGACACTGCCCACTCAAGGAAAGATTCCATTCCTAGCAATAAATCCTCTTCAAACAAAGAAATCATCACCCATTTTATAACCGCTAAATCTTCTTTCAACTCTAGTCCCTAGGAAAAAATCATAGATGTGATGCCAACATTCAACCTTCCCTTGTGCTTGGCCTCCATAAAATGAAATTCCAAAGTCTCTAGCACTGCCTCAATGACATTGTTGTGTGGGCATTTCAACAATAATTTCAACCTAAATTCAGTAACAAGCCCGAAAAAACCCTTTTGTTGCTTTTGCATTTTGAAACCATACATGGCTTCCATCTTCACTCTATAAGGAAAAATATCACTCTTTGTTGAAGCCTGACAGTTGTTTGAGACACCAACCTTTCCATTTACACATTTTAAAAGGCCTGTCCATCTGTGTCGAGAAACTATCCAGCCTCTACCTGTCCTTTACTCATCAATGCAATTACATCTTCCGCTGCCAAATTATTGCCCTGCTTATTAATTATGACAAATAAATGAATCCTTTCCATGAGCTCAAAAGGATGCTCACATCATTCCCCAGGTCTTTTAATAATTATCCCCAGATTGACAAGCCCTTGGGTTCCATCATCATCAAATCTCCTTTAGATTCTATTTAAAGAACCAAAGAAAAATATTAGGCATTAGCCCTCCCATTTAAAACTACAATTTGACAATCAATCAAGTCTGCTATATCCGTAACACCTGACCTAAAGCCAAATCAAAACCAAAATAACCAATTAGAGTAGCTTAGACTCTACCCAAAGTCCTCCAAGTGAATGTGATTTAATTCTTCCACCCTGGACTCCCCAACATTAGAAAAGGACACTGCCCACTTGGACAAGCAGTCAACCTCTTTGTTTCCTACTCTTTGAATATGGCTCACTTTAAAATCTTCAAAGAAAGCCAACTCCTTAAGAATGGTTTGAATGAAAATCTGCAGGTGCCATGCTTTTGCCTCCCCATTTACAATAGCTTGAGTAATGATCAACAAATCCCCTTCAAGGTGGATTTTCTAGACACCAATTGCTTGCGCCAAACCAACAACCAAGAGGGCTGCCTTTGCCTCAATGACATTGTTAGTCCCATCTTCAAGATTTTTCGCTCCTAAGGCAATAGAATTCCCAAACCAATCTCTTACAATTGCACCTGCCCTAGAAGGGCCAGGGTTGCCTTTAGCAACTCCATCAAAATTTACCTTGTGCCAACCTTCAATTGGTTTCTCCCAATACATATCATCCACTACAACCTTTTTTTCTACAGAATTTTCATAAACCTTATATGACCTTAGCTTTGTCCCTAGCCAAGCCCTTTGAATTTTTATGTGATCCAAAGAGAAAGGGGTTCTCAGGGGCATTGAATGTGAGGTAGCAATCCCCACAACTTCTTCTATCATATGATCAATTCTAAATAAAAGTCTATTTTGAGATTCTTTCTTATCTAAGAAAATTCTTCTATTCCTCTCTTTCCAAATTTCCCATATTAAAATGGAAGGACTCACTATCCATACACTTGAAAGAAGGGTTTTTTTCGAAAAGGTGGGCCAACTCTCAAAAAACTCTCTCAATGTCTTTTGAATAGGTCTTTGCCATCCTAGTTTTGACCTTATTTAACCCAACAACTAGCTGCAACATCACATTGTAGAAGCAAATGAACAATTGACTCTTCAACAACATCACACATCACACACTTTGTTGGTCCTGCAAAACCAAGCCTCTTCCTCCTCTCACCAGACAAAATTCTACCCTTCACTGCTAACCAAGCAAAGGTAGCCATTTTAGGTAAACAATCTTTGTTCCAACACAACTTTTTTGCCCAAAAAATGTCCCCTTCAAGAGAATCCAAAAGTTGATAACCAATTTTAACTGAATAATTCCCATTAGCAGACCCACACCAAACGACTCTATCATCATTTTCTGAAAGTAACACTTTCCTATTTTGAAAAATTCCTTTCATCCTCTCCAATTGCTGATTAGATAAACCCTCAAAATCTATCTCTTTCCAACACCATTCTAGCCCAAAAAGGCCTTGTTTTGGTTCAAGGTAATCTCGGACCTTGGCATCCCATCTTTGTTGAAAAATGAGCCTAAGATCCTGTAGATCCTCCTCATCCCGAAAAATTGAATGGCCATCCCAAAAAAATTATTTAACACCATTACCTAATTGCCAAGAAATATGGTTAAGAATAACCGGCCTACAAGAGACAATAAAGTTCCAAATAGTAGACCCTTTAGGCAGGTTACAGATGGTAAAGATCTGTTCATCCTCTGCTGAGTCAAGATATTTTGCCTTCAAGATTTTAACACATAATAAATCAGGGTTTGAATAAATAATCCAAACCAACTTAGCTCCCAAGGCTTCATTCATGAGATGCCAATCCCTTAACCCAACACCACCTTTGTCTTTGGATCGATAAATTTTATCCCATGCTAGCAACAAGATTTTATCTTGATCACTTGCTCCATTCCAAAAGAATTTCCTCATTCTTTGTCCAATTGTTTTTATCACCTTCTTTGGGATCTTTAAGCACATCATTGAAAACACCAGGATCGTTGAGATTACTGATTTTAGCATTAAAATTCTACCCACAACAGTAAGCCATTTGCTCTTCCAACTATCCATTCAGCTTAAACAATTTTCATCAAGATCTTTCCACACACCAGCTTTATTAGCACCTCCAAAAAGAGGCATTCCCAAATATTTATTTGGAAGAGAACCAGATCTCATCCCAATAATTCTACAAATTTCCAATTGCTTTTGGATGAGAGTGTTAAGAAAGAATATTTCCGATTTCCTCCAATTGATGCATTGCCCAGAGGCTCTACCATACTCATCAAGAGTCTCCTTCATGATTCGAGCTTCTCTAAAGGCTGCTTCCCCCAAAAATAAAGTGTCATCAACAAATTGAAGGTGTGAAATGGGATCAATACCTTCAACTATCTTAATGCCTTTCCAAAGACCATTCCTACATTTCCTAGAGATCAATCTTCCTAGAGTTTCAACCAAGATTATGAAAAGAAATGGTGAAATTGGATCACCTTGCCTAATCCCTTTTGAGGAATCAAAAAATCCTTGAGGGCTTCCATTCACCGAAACAAAAAAATGGGGGGTGCAAATACAACCTTGAATCCAATTCACCCATTCTTTACAAAACCCAAACTTCTCCAAAACTTTCAGCAGAAAATCTCTATTCACCTCATCATAGGCCCTTTTAATGTCCAACTTAACCATCATTCTCTCTATTTTTTTCCATTCAAATAGAATGGATAGCCTCATGAGCAACAATAACACCTTCAAAAATTGATCTATTTGGAGAAAAACCACTCTGCTCTATTGATATCACTGAATCTAAAACCTTCTTCAATCTATTAGCAATCACTTTGGAAATTATTTTATAAACCGTATTACATAGAGAAATTGGTCTAAAATCCTCAAAAGAATTCACCACTGACCATTTCAGAATTAAAGCAATGAAGGTGTTATTAAGATCTTTGAGAACAAAACCACACCTCCTTGATTCTTCAACCACCTCCCAAAGATCATGTGCAATGATATCCCATAGTTTTTGAAAGAATAAATCTAGAAAACCATCCGGTCCTGGAGCTTTATCTCCATCCAAATCAAATAAATCTTTTTTCACTTCTTTCAAGGAAACATCCTCCTTGAGCATGTTATTCTGAGCCTCAAACACACATCTAGGAATAACATCTAAAATGCTTAAATCTGTCAACATAAAATCAGACTTGTCAACAAAGATATCAAAGAAAAACCTTATTGCTTCTTTATTGATCTACTCAGCATCATTCAACACATTACCATTGTTGTCCTTATAATTTTTTTTTTGTTATTAGATCTACGCACCTTCACAGAATTATGAAAAAAAATTGTGTTCCTGTCCCTATCTTTAAGCCAATTCTCAGGAGATTTTTGCCTCCAAAAGATTTCTTCCCGAGCTAAAATCTCAGAATATTCTTTATTCAAAATATTCTCTAAAATAAAATCCTCTTCCACCATCCCCTTCTCTATTACTTTTGTGTGCAAAGATTTCAAGTCCTCCTCCAATCTGAGCTTCTCAACAAAAATATTTTTAAAGGATTCCCTATTCCACTTCTTGATCTACTCCTTAAGATATTGCAGATTTTTGAAAATTATAAAGGCTTTAGTACCAGAACATTCTGGGGCATTTTTCCACCATGCAACAACTAAATCCTTAAACCCTTCAGCCCGAAGCCACATTGCTTCAAACTTAAAGCGACAACGGTCCGGGGTGGCTTCTTCTTGAATCCTCAAGCCTATGGGATAATGATCTGATCTAGTGATAGGAACAATCTCAGCCTCACAAGTCCAATGATGAGCAACCCAATCCCCAACTAACAAAAAATGGTCCAACTTCTCAGCAATGTTAAGAAAACCACCTCTCTAATTCATCCACGTAAAATCCCCTTTTCTAAAGGGTAGTTCAATAAGACCATTATTCACAACAAAATCACTGAAATCTTGTTGGCTTTGTCCAGACTAACACACACCCCCCATTTTATCAGAAGGTATTAAGATAGCATTAAAATCACCCCCAAGAGGAAAATCGCTCCATCCTCATGACCTAAAATTGCGGAAAGATCTTGCCATAGCACCTTTTTTTGCGCTGAATTGTTTGGACCATAAATATTGATTATTGAGAAGCCAACCCTCAGTTGTTTAGAATCAACTCTCACCCATTTCCAGAATCTATCTTATCGTACAATTTGAACATCAACAACTGAGTCCTTCCAAAGAGCACCAAGGCTTCTTGAGGCCCCCACAACCCTAGCAAAAGAGCACTTCCATATGCTAAAGCACCTTTGAAAAGATTCAAAACCAGGTTCTTTAATTTTTGTTTCCTGAAGTAAAACTAGGTCCGGCCTTGTTTGATCAAAACACCTTTTGACCAAATGAATCTTGTCAGGGGCATTATAGCCCCTGACATTCCACAATAAGATTTTCATGGTTGCCAAGAAAAGGCATAGCCTTTTCCCGATCTCAATTTACTCTGTCCAGCCGCATTACCAGCTATTTCTAGACGCATCTTATTGGTTTAAGGACCCTATTTTTTCTTCTCACCAATCTTAGCCTTACTTATTAAAGCTGAAGATTGTTCAATCGTTCTCTTTTCAATAATCCTGATATCATCTTGTAGCCCAAGCATATCATCACCATCATGATCTTCATCCAATAATAAATCTGCATCCGAATCTTCCAAATTCTCCGCACTATCTCTGACACCTTCAAAGGCACTCTCTAGATTTCAAATGCGAGAAATGGGAATGTCCTTAAAAATAGTTTCCTCGTTTTCCAAAAACATGTCATCTTCAACTATCTTATCCTCCATAATAGTATCTTGCCTAATATTGCATGGAAGGTTGTGTTCCCAATCATCCCCAGGATTTTCTTCTCGACCGTGCTAAAGGCTACCAGCACTCTCCTTTTTGCTTGAGGAGTGAGAATTTTCTTACATATCTGGTTCAAGTTCAGGCCATCAACCCTTATGTGATAATTTTGATCCAAAGCAACACCATCATCCTTAGGGGATGACACCATAAGCCCAACATTCACATCATTTTCATTTTCTTGAGTAACCAAACCCTTGATGTTAACTTTTGAGGTCTGCATCGTCCTCACATTCTCAAAGATTTTCAAAGAAAAAGTCACTGCCTCTTGTGTCAATTCCAGATGTGTCTCATCTTGAGACAAAACCTCAGAACCCATTCCAAAAAGGGAATCTATTTCCCTTTTCTGAAAACCATCCCCCATTCTATTAGACTCTATTAACAAAAAGGATGAACTATCCAGATGCCGTCGAAGAAATCCCCATTCTTGAGTGTTCCATTAAACTTCCCAACCTTCAGATTCAGTTAAACTCATCAGTTCCTCAGCCAGAGAATCCTGAGTTAACCCTTTACCTTTCTTCTCTTTTGGGAAATGTCCTTCTAAATGCTCTTTCCCTGAGCATTTCAAGCAAGAAATCATTGCATCCTCAACCTCAATCTTTTAACGCCAAACACCTTCCCCTGTTTTAATCTCTATCATTTCAGGAAGTGGGTGGATCATTTGTCTTAGAATCCAGATCCTGGGAAACATGCTATAGTCAGATTTAGCCAAAGCTTCCTCTGACTTCACAAAAATACATAGTTTGTTACCAATAGTTTTAAGAGTTTCCAAATCCCAATATTCCTGAGGGAGATTCTTCAACCTAATCCATATTGGCACTTCTTCTACAGTTGCTATATTCAAATCAAAATTTGGAGTCTAATCTAAAATAAAAAATCCCCTTCCTTCCATCATAAATGGGCCACTATTAATGATCCATTCTTTGTCCTGAGGTGTTTGGCATATCACCAAAAAGAACCCATTTTCCATCATTTTTAGACCACAATCTTTACCCCAGTTTTTATCACACTAGGCCCTAATCTTAGAAAAAGCTGGCCAAATTCCCCCCCATTTCATCACCAAAGCATGGGTCTTAAGAAATCTAACGAAATCACTCCACTCTCTATTTTCCAAAAGCAACGTGACCATGGTAGTGTGAAGATAATTAGACATTACCTTGCTTGGCTCCGCTTTCTCATTTTGTTGTTTTGGGCGCCAAAATTTTCTTTCCAATTGCCTGATGGACCTTTCCAATTGGAAGAAAAGAGCTGAATCTCCCATCTTGTGAGGAGCATGATTGATCCTCTGTCCTTCATTTTCAAAACCCCCAGATTTAAAACCTTGGTTAGCCAGAACCTGCCATGCCCAAGAAGAGTCGATCCTTCTGGAGTTCTGTAGATTTCTTCCTCTTATGTTGTTGAATGACCATCGAAGTTGAGTGTCTCCATCATACTGCAAACCCTAATGTTTGTAAAAATTCTGCCTGTGTCGTTGCCCTGCCATTCCAACGGTATGATGCCGAAGATTTTTGTTTTGACATTATTTATTTATTTATTATTATTATATATACAAATGTATAGATGCACAAAATATGTATATTGAAATAACACATAATATTTGTAGTTGTACGGGAAAATAAATACATCTTACATAAATATTGTAGAGTAAATAATAAAACCTAAATATTGAGAATTGAGTAATATAATAATAATGCACTAAATATAAAAATTAATATAAACATTAAATGAATAAAATGAATATATTTAATTCTAGATTTGATAGAGGGACGATCATGATAGGCAAATTTAGGATAACAAAATTCTATCAACTATTACATTCAAGGCTATGTTTGTGGAGGTAAACCTCATGTATGGATTTGAACTTCTCCTATGCAAATTGTTTGAAATGTATTGACTAAAAGTGTTTTGTCTTAATTTGTTATATTTGCGTATGAAGTGGGTTGGTGTTGAGAAAGATTGTATGAGATTTTGTTAGGTAAGGATTTGTTCTCCTTTGATCAAGTTTCTAGGCAGATTGATTTAATGATGATAAACAAATATTAAATATAATAAACAAGCATGTAGTATGTTCAGGATGATGTAAGGAAATGATGAATATTGTTGCTTTAAATACGTTTTTTATAAATATATCATGAATTTTAATGAATTAAGACATGTCCTTAAATACACCACTCTAAAATTTAATTTGAAATAATTTATATTCTAGTTAACTAGCAAAAAAGATTGAACAAAACAAAATAAAAATAAAAATTTGAAGTTTAACTCTACATATGAAAAATTGATGTAAGTCAATCTATCCATCGTGATGATAGAGGATTATTAGAAATGAAACTAGAAAAAGATTGTGTTATTGCTATCAAGATTCAACCGTGTAATTTTATGAGTCAAACTCATTGACCCATGTTTCATGAGTATTGGTTCACAACAATCCATCTCTCATGATAATGAATGGTCCACTTAGCACTCATTGCATCTAGGTGATGCTCACAGAGGTGAAACAATGGGCCTTTTTGGGAGGTCACCCATCCCGATACTACTCCAACTCAGACACGCTTAACCATGAAGTTTTCCCCAAGGTTAAGCCCACTTAACTTGTGACCCCATTTGCAAAACCTTAGAAGCCCACTTAACTTGTGACCCCATTTGCAAGTTAAGTGGGCTTAACCTTGGGGAAGTCTTCGTGATTAAGTGCGCTTGAGCATGAGTAGTACTGGGATGGGTGACCTCTTGGGAAGGCCTAGTGCTTTACCTTTGTGAGCATCACCTAGATGCAACGAGTGCTAAGTGGACCATTCATTATCATGGAGAGATGAGTTGTTGTGAACCACTACTCATAAAACATGGGTCAATAAATTTGATTTGTAAAATTACATTGTCAAATCCTGATAGCAATATCACAATTTGACACGCTATAGAAAATGCCTCCTACTTATCAATAGAATAAGATTATTCCCCCACTTGGATGCAAAACTACTCCAACTCATACATTAATAAATGCATAAAATACTTTGTGGAAGTGGGCCCAAAACAAAAGGTAATAAGGCGTGGGTATGCGTTTTTCACCGTTACATTAGTATTAATCAGACTAAATAAATTTGAATATTTACATCCACGAGTATATTAATCAGATCTGTGTATTACAAAAGTGTCTTTACAGATGTTGACAGTGTGGGGGTTTATGCTTTCATGGATTGGGAGGATGTCTAGCAAGTTTAGTTGAAATGAAAGATGAGCAGCTTATACCTGGATCAATCATTTACTAGAATTGTGGCTGATGGAAATCCCAGAAGTCATGTATAATTTAGGCAAAGATTTTTCTGAACTCAGCTTTTTTATGTCAAGACTTCGTAGATTTGCTTATAGAGTGAACTGAATATAAGGGAGGAGTGAATACATGATCTCAGAAGTGGCAATTTTTATTGTGTCAGAAATTTTTGGGCCTTGGGACGTCCCAAGATCTCGTTAAATTCTTCTCTACACCATTGTGAGTTCACTTTCTTTCCTGATTTCTTATTGAATACTGTTTGATTTTTAATGCCCATTTTAAGATCTTCACCTGAAAGTTACTTTTAAGATGATATAATTTTGTTTATAAATATGAGATTATCCCGCCTGGTTTCTTCTTTTAATTAGGGTTTGGACCAAACCGATTTATTATTATGTAGTCCGTGCATGTACACACGTTTGAATATATCCAGATGTACACGCACATGTGTATACATCCAATTCTGAGTAGTCTATGTATCTATACCTCTGTGTATTATTCAGATGTTTATAGTCTCTCTATATATGTGTTTTCTTATACATGTTGATGTATGGAGGAATGGAGGCAGGGGCAAAGCAGATGTATGTTTTCCTATTTTTCTGACTATGGACTTAGTGATTGTATAATAATTAGGTTTTTGTAGGATTCAATATGTGTTAGTTTTTCATATTCATTTGTAGATATTTACGTGATAGATTATTTGAAATTTTAAGAAACATGACACTTTCTTTGTTTAAATAAATGATTATTATGTATTTGGTTTTGTTTTTATATATATATCATACACACATGATATGGACAGAATACACATAATTGGGTATGGATCCATGCACAGAAAAAAATGAATCTGGATATATGTATACATGTGCATCTGGGTATATTCACATATGCATATATATCAAGGTTTACAGTGGGTGGGGATTTATGCTCAGAATATCTAGCAGTCTGACTTCGAATGAACGATGGGTAGTGGAAGAAATCTTTTATCACACATTTTCTAGAACTGTGGTTGTTGGAAATCCCAGAAGGCCTTAACATGTACAAAGATTTTTCTGAGATCAGTTTCTCTTTTGTTTTAAGTGTTTAAGTGTTTGATGCTTCTCCAATTGTGTAGAAATTAGAATATGGTCGCTTTGAGTGATTCAAACTTGAGACCAAAGAGGTAAGATGAAGTCTGAAACAGTGTGAAGATCTACTAATATGTTCTTATTGATGCTTATCATCTGTTGTAAGAGTAGATGCTATAAGGGTGGATAGCATGACAGCTAACTTTATTAATGTCTTAAAGACTAGCTGTGAATTATTGCATGCTGCCTGTAGAGTGTAGAGTGAACTGAACATAAGGAAGGAGTGAATAAAGAGGTCTATTGCAAATGTCTTCTTAGAAGTAGTCCTAACTGCTATAAAATCAAAAGGAGGAGCATCTTTTAACATGGGCTCAATCTAAGACACATTCCAGAATTGTTCTGTTTAGCAATCTTAATATCTCATCAGCAAAATTTTGGCCCAGGGCTCTATAATTCTTCTCTATACTCAATTGGGTTCACATTCTATCTTAATTTTATGATTGAACACCATTTGATTTAAACTTGTATCCACTTCTTCTTAGTTAAAAAGTATTATATTAATTTTTGTGGCCAAACAATCAAAAACTGACGGATTCCCATAAATGAAAAGTGCCTGGATACGATGGATTTCAGAATATACACAATAAGTGAAAGGTTCAATTAGATAACCATGCAATGCAGAACACTTACTGAAATTGGTTTTGTAATGAATTGGATGAATGACCTGGATAAGAAGTTAATGCTTGAGATGTGGTATTCTAAATGTGTGGCATATGAGGTCTACAGGGTTGAGATTGCCGAAGTTTAGAATAACAACTTGAAACAGTCTTCATGTCTCAATCAAGCTATGAAATATGAGGTTTTCCACAACATGTTTCTGCAGCCTTTTGGCAGGTATTCCACGATGTTAAGGATGCCTTTCCTCTAACATTAATAGTCAAATTTTCCAGTGCAGACAATTTTGCAATTACCTAATCAGCTTGCAATAAATCAATCACAAACAGAGAATCTACCTTAACGATTCCTTTTGAGAGTCAATATTTAAGGTGTCATCATGTGCCTTTACTAACAGCTCTACTGGAGCAGATTAAAAGTCTAGAACAATTTATCGCAACTTATTATAGTCCTGTGTGTGAAGACATGCATTCAGAATGACGTCTTTGCATGGATAATGCATGATCAACTGCTTTTATTAGTTGCTTTCAGTTTTTTGTTTTTGTCCTTTTTAATAAACTGCAGTTTGCATACTGCGTGAGTTTCCTTAGCTTTGTTTTATTTCCATAGCTTTGTTTTATCTAGCTTTATTTCTTTTGTACAGCCTGATCACTGTCTTCTAAACTCTTTTATATAGAGTTAAGTGTAGCACAATTTTATTTACAGCTGAATAGAATACAGAAAATTCCTTATTTCCAACGCTGCTGTTTGCTCAGTCTTTGAGCAGAGTTATTAAGTTTTTCCTCATTGATTTATATTATTGAATGTGATAATTGTTTCAATTTCACTTTCTAGTATTGTGTAAGAGCTTTAGTTTTCAGTCTTTCAATTGGTATCAGAGCAGGTTGCAGGAGTAATCTTTTGTTGTAGGCAGCAGGGTAACAGTTCTCTCCAAGAAATATCAGAATGGCAAATGGTGGTAATTTTCCATTCCAGCTTCCGTTGTTTACTGGAGACAACTATGAATATTGGAGTATAAAGATGAAGACCCTACTATTATCTTAAGATCTCTGTGAATTAGTAGAAGTGGGATATACAAAACCTGTAGATCATAATGCTTTGAATGCTTTAACAGAAAATCAACAAATTCAATTGAAAGAAGACAGGAAGAAGGGCAATCGAGCTCTATTCATCATTCAATCTTTATTAAATATGTCAATTTTCCCTTGTATAGCTGGTATGACAAAGTCAAAGGATGCATGGAAGGCTCTACAAACTGCATACCAAGGATCTGACAAAGTAAGATTGGTAAGACTTCAAACCCTTCGAAGAGATTTTGAAAATTTAAGGATGAAAGAAGTTGAGTCTATTCAAGAATCTATTACTAGCACTCAAAACATTTTGGATCATCTTAAAACTCAAGGGGAAAGTCTCATAGATCAAAAAATAGTAGAATTTTTTTTGAGATCTCTTCCTCCAAAATTTGATTTAGTGGTCATAGCCATTGAAAAAAGTAGAGATCTAACCACATTCAAAGTTGCAAAGTTGATAGGTTTTTCGCAATCACATGAGGAGCGTATGCAACGTTCTATAGAGAACCTAGTGCAAGCCTTCCAGTCTATTGTAAGTATTGAAAAAAATCTACTATCCCTTCTTCTCAATCAAATAAACCTCAAAGGGAGCCTTCTACAACTAGAGGACAAGGTAGAGGAAGAGGAAGAGGAAGAAGTTCAGTGGATCGTAGAAGTATGCAGTGCTGATATTGTGAAAGGTATGGACACTATGAATTTGAATGTAGAAAGAAAAAAATCTGATTTGAATAAGTCAAGAGCCAACTATACTAATGAGGCTTTTGAAGACGCAAAACATTCCACGTTCTTTACATGCAATTTGGTAAAAGAAAATCACAAAGATGTGTGGTTCCTAGATAGCGGATGCTCAAATCATATGACAAGTAAATTTGATATCTTTGTCAAATTAGATGATTAAGTGAGAAGTCAAGTAAAATTTGGTGATGATAAAGAGGTTGATGTAATGGGAAAAGGTACCCTTGCAGTGAAAACTAAGCAAGGAGAAACTACTTTTATTCATGACACTTCGCACATGCCAAAATTGCAACATAATATTTTAAGTATTGGACAACTTGTAGCAAAAAATTATAAAGTTGTGTTTGAAGATAACTGCTGCAAAATATTTGATAAATCAACTAACCATCATCTTGTAGCAAATGCTTGTATGAAAGAGAATAGATTATTTCCTCTCACATTGGTTTCTTCTAAGATGCATTCCCTCAAAGCAACCGTAGATGATTTGTGGTTATGGCACCAACGTTATGGTCATTGGAATTTTCAAGGATTAAGTTTGCTTCATAAGAAGAACATGGTGAGAGGACTTCCTGTAGTTCGGGCAAAAGAAGAAGTTTGTTAATGTGTGCACTTGGCAAACAACATTGAGACAGTTTTCCGGTGAACAAATCATGGAGGGCAAAATCTCCTCTAGAGCTTGTGCATGCAGATATTTGTGGTGATATGCAAAAAAAATAATTGGGTAAGAATCTTTATTTTTTGACATTTATTTATTATTTATCTCGCCACACATGGGTTTATTTTCTTAAGTAAAAATTTGAGGCATTTGAATGCTTCAAGCACTTTACGGCTATGGCGAAAAAACAAAGTAGGTATTTTCTCAACATACTCATAATAGATGGAGGGGGAGAATTCACTTCCAAAGAGTTTGCTGATTTTTGTAGCATTCATGGCATCAAGAGACAACTTACTGCAACTTATACCCCCCAACAAAATGGTATTGTAGAAAGGAAGAAACATACTATTATGGAAATGGCACGAAGTATGTTACAATCCAAAAATCTTTCAAATAGTTATTGGGGAGAAGCAATTGCAACTACAATATATATTTTGAATCAAAGTCCCACAAAAGCAGTTCAAAACATCACTCCAAAGGAAGCTTGGAGTGGTCATAAGCCTTTAGTGGCTCATCTTCGAGTATTTGGTTGTTTAGCATATGTCCATATTCCATTCCAGCTTTGGGTTTTGAATAATCGACTCCAGGTGTTTGTGCAAATCCCTTGGCAACTAATCTTGCATTGTGACATTCTATTGAACAATCTGCGTGATATTTGACCTTGTAAATCCATTTGACACCAATCACCTGCTTATCTTTAGGAAGTTGCACTAATTTCCATGCATTATTTTTATCAATTGCATGCATCTCGTCATTCATAGCATCAATCCATACTGTTTCTTTCACAACTTCTTCATACATAGAAGGTTCAACTTGAATTGTACTAAGCAAAGCAAAATTTGCAATTGGATTCACATTAGAACTCCTTTGATAAATTTTATTTAAATTTCGTACCTTTCATGAAGAGCTTGGACTAGATGGTGGACTTGAACTATCATCTGAAGAGGAACTTGGTGAACTTGGACTTGAGCTTGAACTTCCACTTGAGCTTGTGGGGAGAGGAGGAACTTGATCATCTTCAATACTCATGATTAGTGGTGTAATTTGTTGAACTCTTTGTTTCCATTGCCATACTTCCCCTTCATCAAAAATCACATCTTGACTAATAATCCATTTACTTTGTGTCAGGGTTGTAAAATCTATAGATTTTAGTTGCATCTGAGTATCCCATGAAGATACAAAGTTTTTGCATCTAACTTCTTCCGCTTTGAACTAGAATATGGACATATGCTAAACAATCGAATACTCGAAGGTAAGCCACTGAAGACTTATGACCACTCCAGGTTTCTTTCACAGTGATGTTTTGAATTGCTTTTGTGGGACTTCGATTCAGAATATATACTGTCATTGCAACTGCTTCTCCCCAGTAACTATTTGGAAGATTTTTGGATTGTAACATACTTCGTGCCATTTCCATAATGGTATAATTCTTCGTTTCCGCAATACCATTTTGCTGGGGGGTATAAGCTGCAGTAAATTGTCTCTTGATGCCATGAGTGTTACAAAAATCAACAAATTCTTTGGAAATGAATTCTCCCCTTCTATCTGTTTTGAGTATTTTGAGAAAATACTCACTTTGTTTTTCTGCTATAGCCTTAAAGTGCTTGAAGCATTCAAATGCCTCAAATTTTTGCTTAAGAAAATAAACCCATGTGTGGTGAGAGAAATCATCAATAAATGTCATAGTTGCCAGGAGATGCGTCTCTTGCCCCTTGAGATGTGTCTTGGAGATTGGTACTCGTCTCCGGTACTAGAGACGTCTTTGGAAATGCCTCCAGGAGCATGGAAACTTGACGTGCCGTCTCCCAAGTCTCTTGACGTCTCTCGATGAAAATTTTGGCGTCTCCCATGAAATTCAAAAGTATTAAAAATTATAACGTGAAAATTTATAATGTCATGATATTTTTTATAAATTATAAATTTATTAATTTTTATTTATATTAAAAAAAGATGGTGTCTCCAAGTACCCTTGTCTCCTATTAAAAAAAAAAGGCCGTACCGGTATCGGTACCAATCTCTTGTACTAGTACTAGTACCAGTCTCTTGGCAACTATGATAAATGTCAAAAAATAAAGATTCTTACCCAATGATTTCTCTTGCATATCACCACAAATATCTGCATGCGCAAGCTCTAGGGGAGATTTTGACCTCCATGATTTGTTCACCAAAAAACTGTTTCGATGTTGCTTGCCAAGTGCACACCTTGAACAAACTTATTATTTTACTTGAATTGCAGGAAGTCCTATCACCATGTTCTTATGAAGCAAACTTAATCCTTGAAATTTCAAATGACCATAACACTGGTGCCATAACCACGAATCATCTATGGTTGCTTTGAGGGCATACATCTTAGAAGAAACCAATGTGAGAGGAAATAATCTATTCTCTGTCATACAAGCCTTTGCTACAAGATGATGGTTAGCTGATTTATCAAATATTTTACAGCAATTATCTTCAAACACAACCTTATAATTTTTTGCTACAAACTGTCAAACACTTAAAAGATTATGCTGTAATTTTGGCACATGAAAATGTCATGAATAAAAGTAGTTTCTCCTTGCTTAGTTTTCACTGCAAGAGAACCTTTTCCCATTATTTCAACCTCTTTATCATCACCAAATTTTACTTGACTTCTTACATATTCATCTAATTTGACAAAGATATTAGATTCACCTGTCATATGATTTGAGCATCCACTATCTAGGAACCACACATCTTTGTGATTTTCTTTTGCCAAATTGCATGTAAAGAATGTGGAATACTTTGCATCTTCAAAAGACTCTTCAACATAGTTGGCTCTCGACTTATTTAAATCAGATTTTTTCTTTCTACATTCAAATTCATAATGTCCATACCTTTCACAATATCGGCACTGGATGCTTCTACATTCTACATAACTTCTTCCTCTTCCTCTTCCTCTACCTCGTCCTCTGTTATTAGAAGAAGACTCACCTTGAGATTTATTTGTGTGAGATGGAAGAGTTATAGACTTTTCTTCAATTCTTATAGTAGACTAGAAGGCTTGCACTAGGTTATTTGTAAAACATTTTATATGCTCCTCATGAGATTGCAAAGAACCTATCAATTGTGCAACTTTGAATGTGGTTAGATCTTTACTTTCTTCAATGGCTATGACCACTGGATCAAATTTTGAAGGAAGAGATCTCAAAAAAAATTCTACTATTTTTTGCTTTGTGACACTTTCCCCTTGAGTTTTAAGACGATTCACAATGCTTTGAGTCCTAGTAATGAATTTTTGAATAGACTCAACTTTTTTCATCCTTAAATTTTCAACATCTCTTCGAAGGGTTTGAAGTCTTACCAATCTTATTTTGTAAGATCCTTGGTATGCAGGTTGTAGAGCCTCCTATGCATCCTTTGACTTTGTCATACCAGCCATATGAGGGAGAATTGACATATCCAATGCAGATTGAATTATGAATAGAGCTCCGTTTTCCTCCTTCTTGTCTTCTTTCAATTGAGTTTGTTGATTTGTTGTTAAAACATTCAAAGCATTCTGATCTGCAGGTTCTGTGTGTCCCACTTCTACTAATTCCTTGAGATCTTGGGATAATAGTAGGGTCTTCATCTTTATACTCCACTATTCATAGTTGTCTCCGGTAAACAGCGGAAGTTGGAATGGAAAATTGCCACCATTTGCCATTCTAATATTTCTTGGAGAGAATTGTTACCCTGTTGCCTGCAACACAAAAAATTACTCCTACAACCTGCTCTGATACCAATTGTAGAATAAAACT
The DNA here is from genome assembly GCA_007115665.2 of Sequoiadendron giganteum. Lineage (NCBI taxonomy): Eukaryota > Viridiplantae > Streptophyta > Pinopsida > Cupressales > Cupressaceae > Sequoiadendron > Sequoiadendron giganteum. Next base: position 463,411,663 of record CM021109.1, read on the forward strand.
TATAAAATTGCTCTAACACTATACTGAAAATTAAGTTAAAAGAATTGAACAGCAGACTGAAAGAGTGAACAGCAGACTGAAAAAATGATAGACTGTAATATTATCCAACTGTATGTAATTCTATTACAATGATCTCTTACATAAAGAGTTTTAGAGACAAGCAATGAAATAAAGCTAGAGAAAGCTATAAAAACAAAGCTAAAGAAAGATGCCAAACATGCTAAGAAAAAAAATAGAATAAAGCAAACTGAGAATACTGCACAAACAACAGTTTATTATGCGTTAAAACAGAAAAAAACAGCATCATGGAAAAGCAGAGTTTCCGTTGATCATGCACATTATGCACATGTCTTAAATGTGTGATCAATCTTACTTGAAGTACAGGATAGATTCTTCTATTGCAATCATTTTCCTTCAGCTTTCTTAGATTCATCATAATATTCTAAGAGTGGATTCCATCGACTGCTCTTCTGACGTGTATATATGTGCATTTCTTATAAAGCCAAACTGTCCAACAAAAGACTAGAGTTCTCATTTCCAAACTGTTCAGAACTCCATACGTCTCCATCTTCTTGGAGAAGTAGTTGGTCCTGTGTGCCTGCTGGTCCTGTTTATTTCTGTACTTTCTGCTGGTCTTTTTGGTTTTTATAGACTGCCTCACAGCTTGTGAGGCTCCTCTGCTTTGCCTTTATGGCTGTTTTGTAATTGGGTTTGGGCCCTTCCTGATTTATCTTAATCAAAACTGTTCAGAACTCAGAACTCATGGCATAGAAATAGAAGGAAAAATCCCTGATCTATTCAACTAGTAATAAGTTTCCAAAGTTCTTGAATAATCAGACAAATCAGATAAAAAATGAGCAAACTTGCAGCATCCCCTTGTAATGTTCTGAAATAAAATCAGGAAATCAGATGTTATGAGTTTGATTGTATTGCTGGTCAATGGTAAAATGTAGGTGCACTTGAAAACCCAAATGGAATCACCAACACAAAAGGTCTCAACGGAGCAACTTATTGTTGATAAGATTGTTAGTGATGGATAAATGAAACACAAAGTAGGTCATCCCCAATTTATAGTTTAGAAAAAAGTAAAAACAAGAAATCTTGACTACAAGAAACCAGAATGAAGCAAGAAGAGATCTATAAAATGATATAACAGTTTGGGTTATTGATTTTCTTGTTAATGATCCCATGATCCATCAATAGGTCTGAAGGGATTATGATACATTAGAAGTTAGTTAAAACGTAAATATGGTGACACTATATCTATTACACACTCCCAGGGTGCTGCTGCCGAATTCTTAAGTTATAATCTTCATAAACAATATTACGCTACAGCAATGTTTGCAGGAAAGTTTATAAATGAGGTTGCTTCAACCATTCACCCTCAGTGTGCAAATTTTGGAGGAGATTTTGAATTTGATCACCAATTTATTTCCAAAACAAAAAGGGTGGAGAACTTTCTAATAGGCATCTTCTCAGTCTCTTTCATGATTCTGTACATGAGAACTCTATTATCAATGAAGATTTTACCCAAAGTCAATTTCTGTGTTGAAAACTTTTTTGGCATGTTTTTGACATTCATTTCCAGTCAACTTACTTTTTTCTATCCCCATTAAGAAAAAAGGATATTCGTTCAAAGTTCAAATAATGTGAGCTAAGCACTCAATCTCATTGAAGAAAAAAGGATTGGTGGGTCAAACTTCTTAAGATTTCTGGGTTTGCTATGTATAATTTTGTGAGTAAGTTGAAATTCCTTGAACAGGCGTTGAAGGTCTGAAATTAAACAGTTTTTGGCAATTTTTTTCAAACGGGAGCAACTAAGTCTAACTCATTTAGAAAGCTTTTAGGCTCAAATCTGTAACACTCATTTCATCACTTAAAGAGCAGTTCCTCATCGGCCGTTTATCAGAATTTAAAGAAGAATTAGTTGGAATCAAAAGGCTAGAACTATTTAAATATAGAGAAGGTGCCAACTTTAAATTCTTTCATCACTCAATTATAGATAGAAATTACATCAATACAATCCACATGTTGAATCTTCCTAATGGGTTTACAGTCAAGAAGCTTTAGGATATCAAAATGGTTGCAAAAATGAATCTTCAACGCTTACTTACCGAAACAGGTTTTGATAGCAGACAAGAATTGGAGAATTTGATTCACTGCATACCAGTTCTTCTTACCAAGGAGGATAATGAATTCCTATTTTCTTCAATCACTGAAGCAGAATTGAAAGCAATAATATTTTCCTTTGCCAGATATTACGCTTTGGGTTCAAAATGCTTTTCTGTTCTTTCTTGACTTTTGGGAACTTTTTAAAAATCATGCTACAAGTTGTGGAAGAATCAAGGAAGAACAACTACATTTTAAATCTTACATACAGGGCTTACAATGTAAATAGGCATAGATTTTTCTGAGCTATGATTCTGCTGTTTTAAAGTGTTTGATATGTTTCTCAGATTGTATAATAATGCAGGTGCAAAATCAAAAGCATCATCTCTGTTGAATCAATAAACATGGAAGCAATAGAATATATGCACTAAACTTGGTCTGGGAAATCTTCATTCTGCCTAGATTTTTTTTTTTGGGCTTGAAGCCATCCCAAGATCTTCTCAAATTCTTCTCTCTTATCAGCTGGTAGGTGCACTTTCTTACTTGATTTGAGATATTAAAATGTGTATGTACACATACTATAAAGAACTGGGTATCCATGCATGCACAAACTAAATAGATCTGCATATTTGCATACTCGAGTATATGAAGTTCAAACAGACTATATATCTAGGTATTGTATACAAGTGTATATACCGAGATTTACAGCATGTAGGGTTTCTGTTTTAGGGATAGAGAGGATGCCTAGCAATTCAGTTAAAATGAAGAATGAGCAAATAGCAAAAGTCCTAGACCTATCATTTGCTAGATTGCGAGTGGCAGGAATCCAGATGCCCTTTAACATATTTAATTTGGAAAGATATTTTTGAGCCCATTTTTAGTTTTAAGTTTTTTTGATGTTTCTCCATTCATGTAAGAATAAGAATATTGTCAGCTGAGAGATTCAAACCTGAGACAAAAGAGATAAGAATAAGAATATGGTTGGTATTTGATGCCTACCATCTTTTGTCATGAATTATTGCGTGCTTCCTGTCCACTGTTGTGTGAATAAAGAAGGGGTGAATACAAAGGTTCATTGCATGTTCTTAGCCATGATTATGACTGCTTTGAAATCAAAAACAAGTGAAGCATCCTTTGGCATGGGCTCAATCTAAGACATACGGGCTCAATCTAAGACATGAAAACTGTTCTGTTGGAACCTTAAATATTTGAGCTTCAAGGCATCCCAAGATCTTGCCATGTTTTTCTCTATACGCTCTTTCACTTTTAAGATTGAATTTTGTTGGATTGGGCACCAATTCTGTTTGTATATTACAAAAATAAATAAATTTTAAATTAACTTAATCTAGAGGTGTGTACAAAAATTTGAAAATTTGAATTGATTTTGATGGCCATGTAGTTCATAATCACAACTTTTTATATATGTTGGAAGTAGAACAAGTGTCATTTAGTTGCAAGTACTTGTCTATTAAGTATTGCATAATTATATTTGTTAGGTGGTCGATAAATTATTTGTGGAATATCAGTTTAGGGGTAAGTCCAATAATGAAATGTTCCCCTTAATTTTTACTTTTGTTTTTCAGTTCACAACAATGCAATCATGCACTTGTTAAGAATTAGCTCCAAACCAAAACACTGCTGAAACAACTCTAACCAAGAATGCACCCTAAAAACACTTAAGGAGGAGGGGTGGGCATATGGTCAGAGGATCCTTAGGATCTAGTAACTTGATAACAACTAAAATAGAGAGCTAAACTCAACACCAAAAATGTGCATGCAAGATCTTTTTGCAAGGCGAGGTGCTAACATATGGTGGAGTGCTAGATATTAAACTAAAATAAAACTTTTTTTGTTGAAACGTACATCCACAAGCGGTGAGAATACTCCACTTATTCAGTGGGTGTGATTATTACAATTATTTGAAGGCGGCAAGCCAACCAATTAACCTCACTTCCACTTAAACTGTCGGGGGTATACAATCCACACAACCACTTATTTTTCGTGGGGGGAATACAAGAAGTAAATTGTAGCAAGTAAACAAATTGCTGTTAGTACTACTAATCAGCTTACAAACAATTATCAAACAATTGCAATAAATCAAAGATAAGCTTTTAAAACAAGCAATGGTTAGAGTATCACTTCCTCTAACATTTACAATTTGAATAGATGAAGAATTGAAGCTCAAAATAACACCATAAGTAAAACTAACTAATCTGATAAAAAACAAAAGGTACATAAAATTAGACCAGAAAGCTATGAATTCACCAAATGGACGAAACTCCTCCGAATTCGCTCGGAATGCTTCCATACCACAGTCGATCAACAACTAGAAGCAAGGCGTCCAAACTCCAATGGAAATTCGAGCCAAAAACAAAAGAAAACAGTAGGCATGAATTCCAATGCAAATACCAAATGGTACGACCTCTCAAGGAGGTCGACTTGCTCTTAAAAATCAAAAACTTGATGATTAAATTTGCAAATTTGCAGAAAGGGATGCCCTCCATAGTAGAACAACTTGGGCCAACACCCAGAATGAAACCAAAATCAATGATGAAGCTATGAGTAGAAAATAGCTTCACCATGGCAAATCAGCAACTCAGAAAATAAGCTTTACATTAGCAACCTGTTCGATATCTTCAATTTGATGCTCCATCTGCACTCCAAGGTGAAGTACAGTCACAATGATCCACCTAGGAAGCCATAGTTTCAGTCTCGAAAGATGGATTGAATTCACTAAGCTCCCCTTTAGCCAGGTTCTGGATTCAAACCAACAACATAACTTTACTTTCAATTTTTCAAGATGAGATACAAAGAGCAAGGCACCAATATATAAGCTTTACCAAGAGGAGATGAAACATTTGTAACTCCCAAAGAAAACTCTTCCTCTTCCCAAAAGGGACGCCTATCTCCAAAAAGGCACCATTTAAAATATAACAATAAACTCTTCATTCAACTCCTTCAAGTCATCCCACTTTAGATGAGGAATAAACATTTAATAAAATATTAAATGTATCATTTTATGGCCCCAACTTAAAAACAACTTAAAGTCATTAAGCTAGGCGTGGGGTACAACTTCAAAACACAATTTTAACTAAATATGAAACTTAGTCCAATGAGACAACTATCACCAAACTAGAAACTGAGACATTACCAAAATCTGGATAATGAACTGCACAACACTGCTGATGAAGACATTGCCAAAAATAGACTTACTAAAAATAGCCAATGCTAAAAATAGTAAGATCACATCAAAACCACAATAAACCAAGCTAAGTAGGAAACACTGGAAATCCTAATTTGCTTAACTAAATAGCTTACAGATTCCCGGAATTAGGCTAACAGTTCACAACAAGGTCATCACTGAAAAAGGGACATTACAGTCCTCCTTTCCCAAAATTGCTTGACCCCAAGCAATTGCAAATCAGGATGTTGCAAAATTTGCTCAGTCTCCCATGTAGCATCCTCTACAGGCAGGTTCTTCCACTTAACCAAGTACTCTTTGATTGACTTCTTCTTCAAAGAGCGTTTTCTAAATTCAATAATTGCCTCAAGAATCAAAACAAGTTGTCATTCCTCATCCAATGGTGGCAATTCTGTTGATGCAACACATTTATGACCAAGAGCCTTCTTGAGTCTGGAAACATGAAATACGTTGTGCACCTTGCTGCTCGACGGTAATTCCAATTCATAACTTCTCCCACTCTTTTGATGACCTTGAAAGGCCCATAAAAACGTGGCTTAAGTTTTTCAGCCCCACCCTTCTTGAGAGTAGACTGTCTTTATGGTTGGAGTCTCAAATATACCAAATCACCAACTTCAAAAGATCGCTCAATATGCTGTTGATCAACATATAGTTTCTGTTGATTCTGAGCATGTTGGATATTATCCCTTAATGACTTGAGAATGTCTTGACTTTGTTGCAACTTTTCCTTTGCTTGAGGAGCTCTACAATCACCGAAAACAAGATCAACAAAGCTTGGAGCTTCATACCCATACAAAGCCATGAAAGGAGACATTTTGATGGACATATGATAGGATGAATTGTAACAATATTCACCCAAATGGAGCCATCTCACCCATGCTCTTTGCTGTCTTGAGACATAGTTTCTGAGATAACCCTCTAACCACTTGTTGACAATTTTAGTTTGTCCATCAGTTTGAGGGTGATAACTAGTGCTTGGAGTAAGCACTGTACCACACAATTTAAACAATTCTTGCCAAAAGGTGCTCAAAAATTTACTCTCTATCACTTACGATATTCTTTGGAATCCCATGCAACCGAAACACCTCATGGAAGAACAAATCAGCAACTTGTGCTGCAGTAAACGAGCTAGTAATGGCCAAGAAATGAGCAAACTTGGTTAATCTATCAACCACAACAAAGATACAATCCCTTCCTTGCACCTTTGGCAACCTTGTAATAAAATCCATGGAAATACTCTCCCATTTTTGATTCAGAATAGGTAAGGGCTGCAAGTAACCAGCAAGAAAAACATGCTCATTTTTATTTTCTTGAAAAATATGACATTCTCTTACATAATACAAAACTTCATTTTTTAGTCCCTTCCATGAAAATCTTTCACGAATCTGCTTGTAAGTCTTGAAGTATCCTTGGTGACCAACAAGAGGTATGTCATGAAATGAATGTAGAACCTTCTTTTTCAACTTAGAATCTGATGCCAAAAAGATTCTATCTTTCTAGTAGATTAGCCCTTCAACCAACTTGTATTTATCATCCTGAAAAGTGCCTTCCACAATGCTGGTTGCAAAAGAATTCTTAGCATAATCAGCTAAAATCTGCTCCTTCCATTCTACAGAAATCTCAGATAAGGAGCACAAATGAGGCTTCCTAGATAATGCATCAACGATTATATTATTTTTCGAATAGGTAAGGGCTGCAAGTAACCAGCAAGAAAAACATGCTCATTTTTATTTTCTTGAAAAATATGACATTCTCTTACATAATACAAAACTTCATTTTTTAGTCCCTTCCATGAAAATCTTTCACGAATCTGCTTGTAAGTCTTGAAGTATCCTTGGTGACCAACAAGAGGTATGTCATGAAATGAATGTAGAACCTTCTTTTTCAACTTAGAATCTGATGCCAAAAAGATTCTATCTTTCTAGTAGATTAGCCCTTCAACCAACTTGTATTTATCATCCTGAAAAGTGCCTTCCACAATGCTGGTTGCAAAAGAATTCTTAGCATAATCAGCTAAAATCTGCTCCTTCCATTCTACAGAAATCTCAGATAAGGAGCACAAATGAGGCTTCCTAGATAATGCATCAACGATTATATTATTTTTCCCTTTGACATATTCAATGTCAAAGTCGTAAGCTTATAGCTTACTCATCCATTTATGTTGCCTCATTCAAATCCTTCTGATGCAAGAAGTGTTTAAGACTATTATGATCAGTCTTAACAATGAATTTATTCCCAACCAAGTATTGCCTGAACTTGGCTAATGCATGCATGATCGCAAGCATTTCTTTGTCATAAATTAAATAAGTCCTTTCAACTCAATTTTTTGTTCTCGAAGACAATTGGGTGCTTGTCTTGCATGAGAACAACTCCAATCCCTTCTTCCGAAGCATCACACTGCAACTCAAAAGTTTTGGAGAAGTCCGGTAAGGCCAAAACTGGACTCGAGCTCATTATCTGTTTGAACTTATCAAAAACCACTTGAGCATTTTGAGACCATGCAAATGCCCCCTTCTTAGTGAGGTTGGTCAAAGGAGCAACCATGTAAGAGTACCCTTTGACAAACCTTCGATAAAAACCACAAAGTCCTAAGAATCCCTTCAGATGTGTCAAATTCTTAGGTGGAGGCCAATCCAGGATTGCCTTAATTTTATTTGGATCAACCCTAACTCCCTTAGAGCTGATTATATGGCCAAGGTAGAGTAGTTCTGTCAATTTGAATTCACACTTTGATTACTTGGCATAGAGGCATTCTGATTCAAGAATACTAAGCACCTCATCTAAGTGTTCGAGATGCTCCTTCCAAGACTTGTTGTAGATGAGAATATCATCGAAGAAGATCAAGACAAATTTCCTCATCTGCTTCTAAAAAATTCTGTTCATGCAAGATTGAAAGGTTGCTGGAGCATTAGTCAAACCAAATGGCATGACTAGAAATTCATAATGCCCAAAATGACATTGAAAAACAATTTTCTCAATGTCTGATTCTCTCATCCTGATTTGATGGTTCTCGGATCTGAGATCTATCTTAGAAATATACATTGCACTGTGGAGCTCATCAAGAAGCTCATCAATTCTAGGAATAAGATATCTGTTCTTGATGGTTTTCTGATTTAGTGCACGATAGTCAACACACATGCGCATGGTACCATCTTTCTTTTTTACAAGAACTATAGTTGAAGCAAAAGGGCTTTTGCTTGGATGGATATGACCCATCTCCAAAAGCTCTTTGATGGCCTTTTCAATCTCATCATTTTGCTTCTTGGGATATCGGTAGGGAGTAGTAATAATCGGTTTAGCCCCATCTTCAAGCTCAATAATATGTTCAACCCCTCTTTTTGGTGGTCTTCCAGGAGGTATACTGCGAAAAACTTTACTCCTCTTTGTGATTAAAGATTGAACATCAGGGTGGTAGTGTCTTTTGTCCTCCATTGGACTAGAGAGCATAATCAAACATTC
>CM021109.1:463430092-463467579 GCA_007115665.2 Sequoiadendron giganteum
AGTTACTCTGGCTTTGGTAATTTGGTCAATCTGGCTGGAAAGAAATAGACGCAATTTCAAAAGTCAGGCTATCTCAGTTCAAAGAATCAAAGAGAATAGAAAAGACCATTTCTGAAGTCTGCAATTCCTATGTTAGAAACTACAAATCAGTCTCATCACTATATTCCAATTGGGATAATTTCATTCTAAATCACTGGGAATATATTGTTTTGCCATTTCATGGGGTTCTACATCCAAATTCTCTCAAAGTGGATAGAAGCAAAGTAAAATGGATCCCACCAAGCTTCCCCTTCTGTAAGCTTAACTTTGATGGAGCTTCACATGGAAATCTTGTTGTATCTGGTGTAGGATGCTATTTCTGAGATTATAGGGGTTCTTTGTTAGCACCCAAAGCATTACACTTAAACCCTTGTACAAACAACATGGCAGAAGTTCAAGCACTATTAGGAGTTGTCTCACTAGCAAAGGATCTCAAAATCAACAAGTTGCATGTGGAGGGTGATTCTCGTCTCATTATCAATGCATGCAAAACAAAGAGTATTTGTAATTGGAAAATAAGATATATTCTTCAAAAAATATGGGATATATTAGCAACTCTTGAAGACATCAGCCTCTCCCACACATATTGTGAAGGAAATAGGTTAGCAGATGGTCTGGCAAACCTGGCCTGTGATCAGTAAGAGTCAATAATCATAAAAAATAATGAAGAGTGGTCCAATTTTCCTCATATTCAAAGCATAGCATTGGCAAATTGTTCTTTTTTACTTAACCTAATAGTTGGGAAGGGTAATTTTTTTTTCCTTCAATTTACAATTTCTCCACTCAAGCATACTTCAACATCATTCAAATTTAAAAGGCGGGTGGCACTTTGCTGAGTAGACATGCCAATTGTAAGATATGTATGAGTCATCTTCCACATTGGTAGAGACATTAACTAACATGGCAACTTGTACTCATGTGTGTAACTCAAGGAAGGGAAGGAATGTGTAATGGTACTAATTGTATCACTCATGATCTATTGTGGTGGGATCTGCAGAATGAGATGCTTGAGATGTCTTATCACACCTGCCGTATCTCCACGATACCCAACTTGACTGCTAAGCGTAATGTCTAATGATGTTTAGCAGTTAATATTTCCAAGATGTGCTTTAATTAGTCACATGGAGGACGAAGCTCGAGTTAGTCATGAAGTGCCACATATTGCATCAACATGGACACATGTTCATTGCTCCATGTTTTTCTTTTAGCAGGTTGTATTACACAGGTACCTTATATTCTTTCTGGTGTATGCTGCATTAATTAATTATGTGCTGGTGATTGTTTCGCATGAGCCAACATGCTTTAATGGTTTTATCATATTTTTGCACCTTGTTCACCATGATTTACACATGCCTATTCATTATAGCTTTAAAAGGCAGTGAGCAATGCCTTTTTCTCATTTATAAAGTCTGAAGGTGTTTGGAGAGTGACGGCTTGCAAGTTTTGTATTTCAAATTCTGACAAAATGATGTCCAAGCCATGAAATTTCAGAGTGAGCTGTCCAGTGAAGCCGTGGGAACACCCTTTTGAGGAGAGCCTCACACATGATAATCTGGCGATGATATTTCAAGCTGAATGTCCTAGGGTTGAGGAGTCGGTGCGTTCCATTCTTTGTTTTGAGCTCTCCAGCCCCAGAGCCCGTCGCCTAATTTTCCCTTCCCAGGTTCTTTTTGTGTTCCTATCCAATATTCTGGATCTGCTTCAGTCACCAGGTGAGTTGGAAGTTATTGTTACTAGGTTTGTCAAGCCTCAAATACTTGATGTTGGTGGGTTATTACAAGTTGTTTAGGGTTATAATATTTTTGTTGGTTATGCGTATCTGGGTGGTTTATTTCCTAGAGAATTTGTTAAATCTAGGCTAGGATATGAGGATATATTTGAAGCCATTAAGCTAGCTTTGTAGTTTTGGAATGACAACATTCTTCTGAAATCTCTAAGGAGAAATTCTAAGAGAATGTGTGTCACAATGAGCTTTGATGTCAAGGAGAAATATTATGCCATATGTTTTCTCCGTGAACATTACCCTCATCCACCTCGAGCTTTAGGCTTTGTTAACTCAAAAGACGGGGTTCCAGTGTCTGTATCAGGAAACAAGGATCTTGTATCGCTGCCAGTTGGAAACGTTATCCTAGATGAACATGTTGTTAGTTCCTCATCTCAAGTTCAATTTGTAGAAGGGAATATGGTTGGTTCTTCAACTGGGTATCAATTGGCAAAGGGAAATGTTGCTGGTCTATTTGTTGGAAAAGAACTCCAATTTGATCCAGATCCTTTGGCCCAGGAAAGGCGTTTGCAAGAGATTTCAGAGGGTCAGGATGAGAACTCAGTCCATGGAGGAATAGATATTCTACCTGTGCAAGCTTTCTGTTTTGTTTACACTGCTTAATTTTACCTATTCCTGATATAGTAGACATAAGAAGTTGATAGGATGTTATGTACAGAGTTTACTATGATTGATGTACTGTATCTCAGTTTGTTAGTATGGCGTTTGGAAGATGGTAGAAGGATATGATGAAATTATAGAGCTGATCTGGCAATCTGGCCTTTTTGATTTATATGTATCTCCATAGGATAGGGTGAAATTTGGAACTAATCTGGAAATCTGGCCTCTTTTGATATATATGTACATTTTATAAATATTATATAATATATATAGGCCTCGTGCCTTTTATCTAAAAAATAAATAATAGATTGGAGAATATTAATGAAAATATAGTAAAATTAAGAATATAAAGTTATTGATATTAGTATTATCATATGATAATAAGATATAACGAGTTAATTTGTAATATTATTATCATGTGAAAATAATATTATGATAAAATACTAGTAAAACATAATTATTTACTAATAAATAATAAAAAATATGTTTTTTTGTTAATAATTATTTAGATATAAGTATTTTTTTTATATTAGAAATAGAGGAGTCCAGAAAATGGACACAATGTCAAGAGTTATCCAGAATTCATAATCACCATTTGTAGTGTTTAACCCCCTAGAGCTTAGTATATCTATTCACTCTCCTACAATCTATTGTCATTACATACACTTATGCTTTGTAGCTGCTTAACATTGAGTTCAATGTAACCTTTATACTCGGATTCAAAAGTGCATCCTGTATCGAATATAAAATTTGTGCAAAGGGTATTGTATTCATCATGGACAAAAGTATAGTTTGTACATCGTGGACAAAAGTATATTTAGTGCTCCACATACGAAAAGCAAAACTTGTGCAACCATCCTCTTTACATGTTTCTACTTCCACTGTAGGAGTCAAGGTCACCCCATTCAACAAGGGTTTCAACAACCATCATCTCAGCCCTGGAAAACACCTCTTCAATCTCGAAGTTCTGGTTAGTATGCAGCCTTGGAGCCCTGACCTTCAATTGTTCCTCTTTTGCTTTGATCTTTTCATTGAATTCTTTCTGAAAGTTTTCAAATGCCTTCATGAAAATGGCAAGATTGGGCTGCCCCACATGCCAGTTGTGTCCAAACTTGACTATACCACCTCGTCCTTCAGGGACCTGAGAAACTGGCTTTTTGAGATCTTCATCGTCATAACTACCTACGAGGCAATGTCAAAAAGTGAGTCTCTTTGCTGACTCAATAAGGTTCCTCCTCTGACCACTAAATTTTTCCCTATTTCCTGCCTTTCACAAATGTCAAAGGCTTTCATTAGATAAACAGTGCCAAAACATATTAAGTTATTTTCCAAGCTTTATATCATTGCATAACATAACCTTTTTCCAATTTACTTTGCCATTGATTTTCCATATTAGCAAGTCATTGCACAAGAGTTTCCAAATTTCATTTGCATATAAACAGTAAAAAAAATGTGCTCTATTGATTCAGGCAATTTGCAAATGTTGCAGATTTCAATGTCAGTGTGCTTCCATTTGATAGGGGCTCTTTGTAACAAGATAATCCATCTTAAACAGGCTTTTTTGGGGTCCAGTGCATAGGACTAGTTTGGGGTAAATACTTGTTGCCATTCTTCACTGTTTAGGCTTGTTTTCCAGCTTTTGTTTAGGTGCTCATTCATGGACTCATTAAGAATTAAGTCCTTATAGATGACTTTTGCCTGAAGTTCTTTTAAAGGAATGTTGCCTTTCCATAATAGGTGCTCTATAGGATTGTTGTCTGGACTATTTGGATTGAGAGCGGGAATGTGTTCCTAGGCTTGCTTCAAAACTGAGTAGGTTCTCAAGTTGGAAGGGGGCCAGATTAAACTCCCTTTGATCACTTCCCATTCCTTTACAATACCATTTATCAGGATATCATTCAAGACTCTAACCCTAGCTGTTGCCCACTTCCTAGCAGAGCATCCTTGGAGTAGTGCCACTGGTTTCCCATTGTGTTCCAGGTTCCACCAAATGGAACATTTGGGGTGCAAAGTATTGCCATTTGGACAATGAAGATGGGGTTAGAGACATTCTTTTTAACACTTTCATAGGCCTTCCAAATGCTTCTAAACACCATTGGACCAATAGGGACCATTGGGTGCTTTGATAGAAGTAGATCACTAAACGATAGTTGTTTCCATGACTTTGTATGCTTGGGAGTAGCCAATTGAATGTTGTTTCAGACCAACACTTCCCACAGTTCATTCCCCTCCAATGCTTTGAAGATCCATTTACTAGCTAGCGCTACACCTTGTTTTTCCAAATCCTTTAACCCCATCCCCCCTTGTTCTTTGCCCATGCAACACTAGTCCCATCTGACCGAGTGTTTCTTCCTTCTTCCTTTTTCCGTTAGACTAGATGAAACCTCTAATCTTCTTTTGAATTTCTTTCACTTGGTAGCAATTAAAGAAACAAACTGATGCAAAGTAAATAGAATAAGATGAGATGATCTTTTGGGAAACCTGGAACTTGCCTGCTAAGGAGAGATACTGCCTATTCCACCTATCCACCTTTTAATCTATTTTTCCTTTGATCCATAGCCACATGTCTTTTAGGCATGGGCTAACTGCAAATGGTATGCCAAGATATCTAACCTTAGTAAAAATAATTAAAGTATAGCTCATTAATGCATTTGATTTGTGGAAATTGCTGAAAAGCATTAGAATAAAAAAACTTACTACACTAGAGTGATACCAATGATGAATAATGATAATTGGACTTAACTAGGTGAGTTACTATAAATAGATGCTCTCTTCAAGAATCTTGGAGAACACACTAGAAGCTGAAAATAACTTTAAAAAGGGTTATTAGAATCCTCTAAATCATTTAAGCTCATTGGTAACATCAAATAACCCCTCTGGTAAGGTTGACACACACTGAGAAGGTCAGAGCCAACCGTAATGCAAGAGAACCCAAAAATGGTGACATTACACTAGTATCTATTATCAATGTAATCTCACATTGATATCATTATTTATTATTTATTCTTTGGGTTGGTTAATGGCTCCTTCCCCAGTAAAGGTTTGGTGATCCCAAAATAGATTGTCTTCCCCTCTCAGTTGACAATGTAGGTTGAAAGCACAAAGTCGTATGACCATGCAAAGACGCATGTTGGCTCAATAGTGCTAAATTTAGCTTCCAAGTGTGATAAATAACCAATCAAATTGGGAATGGTGTTAAATATTTAATCAATGCTCTTAAACAAATTTAGGACAACATTTATTGCAAAGATGATTAGATTTGGTTTTTAATGAAAATCTATGGTACAATAAAGCATGTACAATTCAAGCATGTGGAGCCTTAACATGATAGATCTAGATAAGGATGGATGTTTTGTCTAAATACCATCACTTTCCTATAAATATGATATCCCAATGGCATACCAAGTATAAAAAAATAGTGGGTGGTATCATTGATGCAAATCTTGAGATCTCTAAAAGTATGAGGAATGAAGAATTAGTCTATATGAGTTGCACGGTTCAATCCTTTTGTAATGTCCCCATTTTTTCCATTTGCCCTTCAATGCCTGATACCCTATTTCCGGAAGCCCGTAGGCTTGTCAGAAGTAAAATTAGGGTTTCCTATGCTAGTGGGATTCTGGAGCAGTTTTGAGGGTTTGCATGTATGAGTTTCTAATGCATGTCCGGTGATGTTTTCTGGGTTTTTGGAGAGCTTCAGAATGGTGTGACATGCATCTCCATTAGACAACCTTTTTTGGAACTTGTTATTTTTAGCTAGCACATTGGAGTTTCGAGATTTGGAGTGCGAATTCTTTCTGGGTTTTTTGAGAGCTTCACAATGGTATGACATGCAAAGTGAGCGGAGCAAGTTTTTAGAATTTACTATTTTTAGTAAGTTCTATTTTTAGCAGGACTCTAGTCGGCAACAACATAGTAAGCTTTTGACTTTGAGCGGAGCAGTTGAGTTTTCCCTAATTTGGCTTTTTGAGGTGCATTTGTGAATAAATGATTTATTTAAATCATTTAATGATTTTAATATTTTATGACCTTGGCCTAGCATAATAACTTCATGTTGTTTTTAAAAGTGGTCATTAAAGGGACGCCACTTTGGAGATGGTTATATTTTATTAAAAGTTTATTATCTCCCTAAAGTTTGAACGCCAAAATAAGAGGGAAAAAATATTTTAAAAATTAAAATATTTTCAAGAGCAAAAAATGGAGTTTTTTATGGAGAAGTTGAAGGGTCGCCTCAAAACTTATTAAAGAAGGCCTTTGCTCTTTTAGTCATTATCTTGGAAAATGTTGTAAAGTTATGCTATTGAATTAATTTCAGAATCCGGCTAAGAGAAAGTTTAGCAAGTTTACTCCATTCTTTCAGCCTGAAAGTATGGTACCCTAGATGGTTGTTTGAGATTGTGCTTCATCCAAAAGGGCATATTGTGCATCAAAGTGAAGATACTGCTGAGAATTTCCATTTTTAATGTTGCTGGTTCACATACAACTGAAATCGAATTTTGTTAGCAGCTTTGTGAATAAATTTTATTTCATTTTGGGCATTTGTGCTATGTGATTGTTGACCATGGGCGACCCTTTCCATGAAAGCTGAGATTTAATTTCAAAGAACCTGATTTTTAAGAGAAAAATCACCCTTCCAGCCTGGCCATACCCTCTTAGAGAACATTGGGATTCGTGCCAAATAAATGAGGAAGATTTGATGTTGTTTTCTGATTTTTCATTAGGCGCCATACTCCTAGAGAGCCTTTGCAAAATATTTCAATTAATTCAGAGGTAATTTGGTGAAGTTATGAACATTTAAGTGAGTTTACAAGTTGCTAGTTATTCATTTCCAGAATTGCAGATTTATATCAGACTTGTTTTCAGTTTGAATTTCTAATCTTTTCTTCATCAATTATTGATTGATATCTATTGATGAAATGATTGAATTCTGCTCTCTGTAACTGTCAATCCTCACAAGTAAACAACAAGACAAATAATTATCTTGATGAAGTCAGACTCTCCTTTTTAGGTCTGCATTTTTTTTGATATAGGACTTCTCAATTTGCTCTGCCCTTAGCAGTGGCGACGCCTCTGATTAATTCCAAGCAAGATCGTAGTTATTGTTAGCTGATCGACATCACATGTTCGATGCCCTTGACTTTAGTCCAAGTAGATGCATTCAACCATGATCCTAATTACTCCTTACTGACGCACAAAAGACAAGCTACAAATCATTCATGACCATAGTCTTCAATAAGGCCAAAATCGGAGGCTTGGCCAAGGCTTTACACGAAGATCTCTGCCCAGATGGTAGAAAGCTAGTAATGTTGCAAGAACTTATCAAACGCCTTCAAGTCAATGATTGAGAACAGTGCATTATGATAAACCTGGCATAAGTTTCAATTTTTAGAAGTGTTCACACCTCCTTTAGACTTCAACGACACTCCAATAATGCGGCAGACCCAAGTCCCAGACTCCCTGGTGGCAACTTCTCCACGGTAGAACTAACTCCTTTCCCGATGGCATACATTAAAGGGCAGAATCATTATAAATGTTTGTCTTATTCCAAATGAGTATGTGCACTCGGAAATTACAACAACCCAACGCCTTTGTTAATCCCATTCTTCCATGAATATGATGTATGTTCCATTCAGCATACTAGACAATAGCATATCCGGTGCTTGGCATATATATATTCTGGGACACTTCTGCCAATATTTGTTTTCATCTCAGAACACCGTAACTTCACGGGGATAGAAAATATTTGTTTCCAGGCATAAATGAAATGCCAATTCTCAATGTCGATGAGTATTCATAGGTTCCGTCGATCTCCTCGACTCCTTGCTCCAGTACATATGACATAGACGACACCAACCAATGCTCCCTGGGAGATATACAGGTGTATACGAAGAAACGGTCCCAACAAGTAATACGAGCATTCAAATGTCTGGTAGCAACGAAACCACATCAAGCCAAATGGAGACCACGCTATAAGTAACTGAACCCATGAATTTTTAGATTATACAGAACAAACATTCATCGCTTCCTTAAGAGAACCCATTCCTCAAACTCTAATCGCAGATACAGTCTCCAGAAATAATCAAACTGTTGAATATATAGAAGCGATAAAGACAATCATTTACGGGATGACAAACTTGATGAAATTGGCCCGATATATATAGACACCAACAATGACGAACTTGACTGGGGTTTCGTCCAAGCTAGGCTTAGGATCTGAGAGTTTTGTTCTTAGTTTCCAGCTATCAAAACCAACTATAATAATTTTCCGTGATGAATAACCAGTCCGCTTCCCCCATATAATATGCCAACTATGATTAAAAGACATTGCTAGCGGAATGTTCAGTATCTGAAATACACTTCTATTTCCACAAGTATAAAAGAGACGTTGTCGATCAGTCAATCGACTACCACAATAAAATTCAAGAATTCAATCGAATCTTTCCAAATGTGGCTCTGATACCATGTTGATGAAATGATTGAATTCTGCTCTCTGTAACTGTCGATCCTCACAATTAAACATCTATTGATTTCCATATCGTTTAAGTGAGGAGGGAGTTAGCATAAATATCAAATGTGGGAGACACGTCCCATGAGCGGATGTGTCTCCGCAAAGTGGAGACATGTCGGCTCAAGGGGCGTGTCTCTCCATTTAATATAATACTTGTTTTAAATGAAGATCACGTCTCTTTATCAAATCGATGCTACTTAATATCAATAATATCTAACGTGGAATCGTCTAGTTTCTTGGTGCTTTGAAATCATTGTAATATTCATGTAATTTGCAGTGCTTTCTCATATTGTAAAACTATAAATAGTAGTATTGTTTCAGTTTATTATTGCTACAATTGTTTCTTAATTTCACATTAAGCACTCCTAGATGGTATACTGCCAGTGTGGAGAAATGAATTGTTTAAGTTTTCTTGTACCCACTTTCAAGTGGTGAATCCCCACTTTTCAGTGGATGCCTGTTGCAACAGATGAATTGTTTTATTTGTAATTTCATTCCCCCCACTGTTTTAGTGGAAGTGTGGAAAATATTTCATCGCTGGTTATCTGCCTAAGTTCTTTCAGTGTTGTAATTAGTACTCCACCATATGTTAGCACCTCGCCTTCTAAAGGATCTTGTGTGCACATTCTTGGTGTTGAGTTTAGTTCTTCTCTCTCAATTGTAATCAATTCAATTATGGAGTTAATTAGGTCCTAGGGATCCTCTGACTATATGCCCACTCCTCCTACCTCATCGGGGCTTAGGGTGCATTCTTGGTTAGAGTTTCATGGTTGTATTGTATTTGAAATGAAAAAATCAAGAAAAAATTGAGTGAGCATTTTACAGTGGTATTATAACTTGTTTTCTTGTCATCTTGTGAGTTTCAGCGCTTCAGTTATTAGATGAGAGTCAGAGAAGACCGATACTACATCAGAGAGCAGACAAGTTTAGTTTCAGCTTCAAAAGTTTTTGAAGTTGACACTTTTTCAGAGGTTTACGAAACCTTGTCTTATCAGAATAAGGTATGGCTAATGAAGAAGAGAGGAAGTTGGCAAAGACTCTCTTTTTGGTTGGAAAGAGACTTGACAAAAAACTTCAGTCAAGAGGAAATGAAGAAAATATTCTTCATTTGTTAGAACAATGTCTGAGACAAGTGAGGCCATCACCTTTGGAGGAAATGCAGTTGGCTTTAGCTCCTGCAATGAATTTTTTGAATCAACCCTATTGGTTGGGGCATCCTAATGAAGAAACCAAGCTGCTGATTTCTTCTTGTTTCATGGAGATAATAAAAATTGTAATTCCCTAGTTGCCCTATGATGATGAAACCATGAAGATCAGATCATATTAAAAATGATAGTGGAAAGCTTTCAAGATTTGGATGAAACTGACAATAGTTTGTTTCCAAGAAGAGCAGTTGTTTTAAAGACATTTTCTAAAGTTAATGCTTGCATCTTATTGATAGAATTGAAGATGGAGAATCAGATTTATCATTTATTTAATTATCTCTTCACCTCGATTTGGAGTTAGTAGGTGTGAACCCCTAAACCTGCAAATGCACAAGAGCAACAAAACAAATTAGTTGTTAGATCATATGCATGCAAAAAAGTATGAGAGATTCCCCATGAAATCCATCTATTCAAACGAAAATTAGGAAAAATGATGAAAAACACAAACAAGAAATCAAACTAAATCCTAATCAAGCCAATAGATTGATGATCCTATGGGGGAATTGGTGCCAATGAAGTGTTGCAATTGGGCCTTTCCCAATTCCTAAGTTGCAATGTTGATTGAGTGAGCAATGGTCAAATCTCCAAAGAGATTTGAGCATAACCTTGTTACAAATCCTTGAAGATGATGAATGGTTGATTGAAATGAGCAAAATTGGCTCTCAATGTGAAGAGAGTAACTTTGCATGTAAATTGTGGATGAGGATGAAGTTGAGTAGAGTAAGTCTACTCAAATTGTGGATGTTTGAATGAGAGGAAGAGTCTCTCATTTATAGATTTCAATCTTGGAAGAATGAGTGAAAATAAGCAATGTGAGATCATTCAACATCTAATGGCCAAGTGCCATTTGTCAAGATGTGAATGGTTGAGGAATGAGCACATTTTAGTCAATGTGCATGATAAATGCCATGAGATTCAAATTTGAAATTTGAATGTGACATGTGAGAGGGAAAAAGAAATGGAGTTAATGTCACTTGACTCAATGCACAAGGACATGTAAGAGACATTGAATGCCTTGTTGGAAAGACCAAGTCCACTTGCATTTTTGAATTCAAATGAGGGAATGTTCCATTTTGATGCTTTGTGAGGGAAAATAGATGAATTAATAAATCAAAGTAATTGATTTATTGTGCAACTTGCATTCTCTAGAGGATTTTAAGGAGAGGGATTAATTTAATCATGGTTTAATTAATTTAATGAGGAATTTAAGAGATGTGACAATTTAGACTTAAATTTATGAATTGGTTTAAGTCCAAAATTGAGAGAAAATGATTTATTAAATAAATGATTTGATTTATTTAATCTAGAGGGAATATGTTAGATTAAATCAAATAAGGTTTAATTTATTTAATTTAATAAGAGGACTTAAGAGATTTAATTAAATAAAATGAATTATTTAAATGAACAGAGAAAGATGATTAATTAAATTAAATTGATTAATTTAATCACCAGAGGAGAAAGACCTAATTAAATAAATAATGATTTATTTAATTAAGGGATGAAAGGTGTTGATAAACTGAAAGTATGATTCAAGACGAAACGATGTTAGTAGGATCAGAATTAGGTGCATGTATATTTTCCATGTCTACATTTTGCTCCTCTTTGAAGCAGTGTACTTGTTGCATTGATTCAAATAATAAACTATTGTGATTAAAGTTAAAAATTTCTCGATTTTTTTAGATGCCCCACTATTGCCCCAGGGAGAAAGATTACGTTGGTATACTGCCCCCTCGAGAGATGGAGTGAAAATTTATGATTTTCCGATCGAGATTGTGATAAAATGCGAGATGAGTGGTTCTATTGATCAAAAGACTCAATATGATTATTTGATGTAGACAATTCTGATGATGTATAGATAGTCATCGGCCATGGGTAGCCTCGTGTATATTTTGATACAACACCAATTTTAGATAGAAATGTTAGTAAAGATAGAAAAATAAGAAGAATAAGATGGATGGAAGGAGAATCCACACAAGCCTATGTTATGAGTGATGATGATAATGATTTGCATTGCTAGGAATTGGGATTTTTAAAGGGCTAGTTACATTATGTTTGATAACACACATAGGTACGATGCATCAAGGTATAAAGGACCAGGATGGCGTTGTACCTAGTGTGATGGACTTTGACTCGTCAATCAGATAGGAGTATTTTTGTTCACACTTGAAATACAGAAACCTTGCTAGGACAAACCTAACAAAGCAAGTATTCACCAAGGTATTTTACAAGAACATCCAACAAACACAATGGATAAAAAAGATAATGATTGCTGCCCCATTCCTTTCTCTCTAAACTTGTTGTGTTTAGGCATCATTGAGAGGTCCTTGGAATGAGCGCAAAATAAGATAAGTCAAAAATACCAAATAAAGTAAACAAACAAGCTAATATTCTTCGTACCGTTAGCCAAGGCTAAACTATTGTGGGGTACTTGATGCTTATGTCCATCGTAGGAAAGCTTCATCCTAGGACATGTTGTGATCAGGGTTTTGATGGGACTGATTGAGTGATAAGCTATTGATATTCCAAGTTGACCTACCCGCTTGCTTACTGACTTAGACTTCCAAGACTTTGACGATTAGGCGTTCACTTTGGAACTTGCTAGACTTGCTTCTGATTGACTCACCAAAGGGTGACAACGACGATTGATTTTATTATGAGTGATGAAAATCACGGGTGAAAGCGAGATGAAATGGATGCACCATTTTGGGTTTTCAGATATTTTGAGGTTGTTTTTGGTAATTTCACATTTTTCAATGTTTTTGGTATTGTGTCTCGAGGGCCGATCAAGGATGGCCTTGCCTACGTTTAAGCTCAGAGATGATGTAGTTCGGACGACAATGAACTGACTTGATGATAAGATGGGCAAACAAATTGCCATTTTATTACTTAAAGGACTGACTTAAGATGCAGACTAGATGGGCAAACGGATTTGCCAATGCGAGGGATGCTTAAGGACTGACTCTAACTGTCTCGGGGGATGATCAAAGATCAACCTTGCCTACGTTCAAGCTCAGAGATGACGTAGTTCGACAAGGTGACTCTATTTTTGATTTTGAATGATTTTTGACATGTTTTGGATTTTGGATGATTTGGATGTTTTTTGAATTTTCGCATGATTTTGACAATTTGGATATGGATATGTGATGATATCAGTGCTCTATTTTGGGATTTTGTCGGAAACCAAGCTTAACGTTGATCAATCAGATTGATGGATTGATAGTTTGACTAAGTGTGTTAAGTCAAACAAAAGTGATAATGCACTTGTAAAATCTAGGAAGTTGTGTTATCCTAGAGTAAACTTGTACAAAAGAGGATGGTTTGACTAAGTGTGTTAAGTCAAACACGTTGATGATGGATTGGATAATTTGATTAAGTGTGTTAAGTCAAATAAGATGATAATGAACTTGTAAACCCAAAGAAGTTGTGTTATCCTTGAGTAAACTCGTGCACAAGATGATAGTTTGACTAAGTGTGTTAAGTCAAAAAAGGTGACGATTGATAGGATTTGATTGATCAAGATTGATGAAGCTTGATTTGGAATAAAATATATTTTGATGATTTGATGTGACACAGATGTACACATTAGATGCAATTGATATGAATTTTTTGGAGTGATGTTCGACGAAAGATAAAGTTTGATAAGGAACATAGTCTCGTCAAAATATGCCATGGGCTAGTGATTTGGATTTTGGATCACAAGTTCTTCGACTAATTTGATTTTGTATTTGCCAATGTTCGGATCGCCACATAAGTTGGAGGATATAGATCAAGATTTATTCTCGAAGCAAGATGCAAATATCTGCCCCCAGTGTCTAGCAATGTTTGAACGACCATGGGTAGATTCTTAGACGAATGGATATGGATTATCTTGTGATAAGATAAGGGTGTTCAAACAAAGGAATGCTCATTCAGATAATGCTTTGAGGCTTATATAACATTAGATAGGATGGGATCAATGAAAATGACCCATGTCAAGATGTTTACCACAAACAAGTTTAAAGTATGCTCCAAAATTTTCATCAAGATCTAGTAAGGTAGATGGATGGTATTGTGTTGGCTAAATGGTTCATAGATAAATGGATGATATGGTTGGAATGTTGGCTTTATTATGGATGTGATAAGATGCTTTCTCCTGAATTGGCAGACGCAGATGCTCGATTCTACACATGACGTGTGTTTGCTAGGTTTTCATCATGGTACTTGTCCAAAGCGCCACCGAAATGGTTTTCACTATAGAACAATTTTTTTCTTTACTATTTTCAATCATTTTTCTGATTTTTTTTGGATTTTTATATTTTTTGAATTTTCTGAGAGATTTTAAGCTGATGCTGAACCACCTAGTGGTGCTGATGTTGATGCTTCTATCATAACATGCCATCGGTATCCTGTTTGAAGAAGTTTCCTTGCCAAGATACATGCACTTGTATGCAACTTTTCAGATCTCTGATCTGTTTTGCTGATACCGGAGTTAACTCTGTCTTTGTGCACACATCACGATAAAGTGCCTTCTGAATCCTTATGATGAAGGGTTGCTGCCAATACATGGTCAATGTGAGAACTGGATATCATGCGTGGAGGTGTGGATGGAGTGTGTTTAGGGATAAAATATGGATTGGCTGATAGTTTGGAACCTTTGAATCTCCAAACTTGGGAAGATGAGCAATAATGAGTGGATATGGAAGTGTGCATGGAATTAGGACCAACTGCTTGATACACTTTATGTCACTTGAGAAGCTTTCTTTTTCCTTTGTGGACATTTTTGATGGATACTTGCCTTTTTCTTATTTTGCCCCATAGTTTCTTTAACTGATGGAGTTTGATAGGGATAATCTTTCTTTGTATTCTTTGGTATCCATATGTATTTGATTTGTCCTTCAGACTTCTTAGCTTCGTTTTCCTTGATAACATTCTTCATGCTTCGATTCAAGTCTTTCTTTTGACATTGGTTTCGTGGATGGGGTGATGGGTAGTATTGGCATTGGTTTCATCATAAGGATTCTTCGTGCTTTCTATGTTGATGTTTGCTCGAGACGAAGTTGCCCCCATTTTTGTGGAAGTTTTATTGATATGTTGAGATCCCTTGATTGCCGAATAACCAAGGCCTTGATGCTTAGGATTGCCAAAAATCTGCACTGGTTCCAAGATACCCTGTTCATGTAGGCCTAATCCTCTGCCTTGATAATTCATCTGCTCAAAAAATTTAGCTGCAATAGGATATGATTTACCTTGGAAACAAGGTGCTAATCCTTTTGTGCTCTGTTGTGGACCTTCAAAAGTGCCAGCTTCTTTAGTGATGAGATAGCTTTCCCTTAAAAAGGTGAGTGATCCAAGTTTATAAGTGATAGGATCTTTCGCATGTGGGATGACTTTCTGATTGATATCTTCAGTGTGATCTTGTGAGATATCAGATTTTAGTGCTTCTTCAAGAAGTGTTGATGCTTCACTGTCCGCACAAAAGTCTTCGTCATGACTCACTTCATAGGATGTTTCTAATTCACGACTTATGTAGAAGCCTTCTTCATGATTTGTTTCTGATATGTCTCTGCATCTGTCTATATCTTGATCATGTGTACAAAGGTTAGGACTAGGAGACTCTTGTACCTTGGTAATGATGTCAAGAGTATGAGACTCTTGTTTTGGATGAAGATCATCTACGTGTCCATCCAAAGAAAGCATCTTATGGGTAGATGGAGGGGTATGTGCTATATTGATATGATCATTATTTGTGACATCTTGTAGGAGAGTGGCCATCACCTCATTGTAGTATCTTGCATATAGAAATTCTTGATCTTGATTAATGTCGAAATTACTTTCAATATGCTTTGGATCAAGTTCTTGACATGGGTCAATTTCAAAGGATGGATTACTTTCAAAGGGTTCTTGGACATCGTCATAAGGCATTGGAAGTTTCGCAATATCCCCTTGATCTTTGAGTGGACTTGGATCAAACGGTGAGTTGAGCATTTCTTCAATATCTATAACCATGAGGTCAAAGGATGTCAATATGTCTTGGAAAGGGCCATTGCTAGACTTTGGTGAAAGATGATCATGCTTTGGAGTAAATTCTTGAGATATGTCCTCTAACTCATTAGATGATGTAGAGACATTTTCAATACGATCATTGGTGGATGGATCTTGGATTATGTCAATGGGATCAAATAATTGTAACACATCTTGACATAAATCCCTAAAAAGTGGCTCTTGATGAATGTTGAGTTGATCACTCGATGGGGTAGAAGCATCTTCAAGGTGTTCATTGATGGATAGGTCTTGATTATTGTTTTTGACAATTGTGGTGTGAATCTGTTGCAAGCTCTGTTGTGGGAGTAAGGGTTGCATTTGCTGTTGAGCCAACAACGCTTGTTGTTGGGCATGTTTTTGCTGTGCCAATAAAGCTTTTTGTTGGGCTCCTTGTTGTGCTACTTGTTCATGGATTGCTTGCAATAGTGCTTGGAATTGTGCTTGCTCCTGTCGAGCTTGGTGTTGGGCTTGAGCTTGAGCCTGTGCTTGTTGGGCTACTTGAGCCACTTGTGCTTGCTGAGCAGCTTGTTGGTTTTGGAGAGCCTTTTTGCGGGAAGCTTCTTGAGCGGCTTGCAACATGATGGAGAATGAATTGGTCATGTTGTGTTTTGGCAGTGGTGGTGGTGGATTGGGAATGGTGTTGATTGTTGGGGTGAGCAAAACAGTCTCATTGATTGCTAAGGTTTGGGTGGTGAATGGTGCGATTGAGATTCTTGGTCTTTGAGACTTTTGAGGAATGGTAGATGTGTTAACCGTTGGGGTTGCTTGGATGGTTGCCATTTGTTGTTGCGATATTCTTAGCAAAATGGGATGATTTGGTATGATGTTTTGATTTGGCATGATAGATTGAAATTGAACATTGTTGTGGTTGGGAATCATATTTCTTTGATTTAGGTAACTTTGATTTTGAATGGTGTTACCTTGACTTGAATCAACATATGGAGTTGTCAACATATTGCTTGGATTTTGAACAACATTGGTGGGATTTGCAAACATGTTGACCCCAAATTTTACCAAATGTGGATTTGAAATGGTCATGTTTGGTAGACTTGTACTTGGAATGTATGGATTTGGTGGGATGACGTTGTTTGGAAAACTTATGCATTGAGCGTTTGGTTGATAGATTTGCAAATTTGGACTTGGATATAAATCTACCATTGGGAAAGGTGTTCCAAACTTTGGATTGGGCATACTCACATTCGTTGTACTTTTTAGGTTTGGAGGAGATAATGATGCCATGTATAAATGTGAGTTTTGATAATCAATTGGCATTGTGAGACTTGGATAGTTTGGTTGACTCGAATTGCTCATGATGTATGGATCAAGTTTATATTCCATGTTCCTCTTGTGTTTTGACCTTATTGCGAAAGCGAACCTCTAAGGTGTTTAGGATCAAAGATGAGATGAAGGATGAAAGGGGTGAATGATATGGGTGTTTAAACGTTTAGGAACTTTGGATCGATGCTAGACTTTAGGAATTGGTTTGATTTGATTTTGATTGATGATAGTTTGACTAAGTGCGTTAAGTCAAACAAGATGATGAATTGGCTAAGTGTATTAAGCCAATCAAAGTGAATTTGACTAGGTGTGTTAAGTCAAATGTAATGATGCTGATTTTTCAAAAGTCTAGCATAAGATGTTGCAAAGTTCCAAAGGTTGTTGGTGAGATGGAATTTGATTGATGTTTGAGAGACGGGTGAAATGATGATTTTGATCCTAGATGACCCTATGAGGACTTACCTACAAGACCAAGGTGATGAAGAACATGTTTTTCCCTAAAGGTAGTTCAAACCAAAAGATCAAAGTTCACATGGAAACCAAATGACTCAAAAGGGACCAAGCACATGTGTGGTTCAATTGTCTTTTATCTTGGTTCAATGGATTTCTTTTTATCAAAGACACTTGCTTGCTTAAGTTTCAAACTATATATCTAGTGTCCTACTTTCTTTCTCATCCCACAAGGTCCATTGTGTGGAAATCAAGGAAAATAGGGCAAGAGTTCCTTATGTTTAACCTTGTTGAAACAAATGACGCTAGAATTTGTGTACTTAGAAACCTCTAGGAATATGATTCCTAGGGAAAACAAGAGTGTCTAAATTCGTGAAGAGTATTTGTTTCTCACAAGGGGTTTGAAATTTGAAGGTTTTTGTGAATGTTTGTTTTCAAATGTTTTCAAGATCAAACAATGTATTTCTTCCAAGCACTTTTACACTTCTAGGATGATGAGACAATATCTTGTTGGGTTCCCACTTGGATAAATCCAGCTGCGCATATCTTGTGCGAATGGCTAAATGCTTTACCACATTGGCTCCCCTCCACAACACTCACTTATTCGGGTCAGCCAAGCATTAGTACCCATGAATTTCCCATGGCATACTTTCCATTTTCACAACAAGACCGCATGTATAACGTGGGGTGGCTTCAAAGGACATGACCTTTTGCACCAACAAGATAGACAAGGTTTTGACCTTTTTCTAAACAAAGGGTTCTAATTCGGACATTCCGTTCGTGGGGGATTATCCAACATCGGCGAGAGTCCATTACTATCCATCTCGTCAGAATAATCCTCGTGATTCTTGAACTTTCTTCAAGAATCCACATTTATATATCGATTGGAAGTCGCTTGGCTTTAGCGTGTTCCCGATTGGGTCGTTCCCTTGGGTGAGTATTTTTTCCCACAAGACAGACCTTCTAAGATAAACAATAGCGAACAAACATATCCCGTCGTTCACACAACCTTTGTTGAAAAACAAAGGGGAGAACCTCCGCAATATTTCGTGCTCACATTCGCATGTTTTGTTCAATTTTAAGTGCCTAAATTGAAATGTGGATGCAATATTTTTAACAACCTAATATCACTAAAATGTTTTTGATTCTCAAGATCGCAATGAAGCGCGAGAGAAGCACATACATATTTTGAATGATATTAACTTGTAAAAAATATTACAAAACATGGAAAACATTTGTTCATTTTAAACCTCAAAGCAATGATGACTTTTTTTTAAGCACCAAATGAAATGTGAGTTTGCTTTGTTCAATTGTTACCTTTTAAACAAAATCTAGTGTGTTTGCCTAAAGTTCTTTTTAGCCCTTTGACAACTTTTGAAAAGAAATTTGATTTTGTTTATTTTAAAACCCAATGGAAATTTAGTGTCCTAAGATCAATGAACTTATCAAATTTCTCAAAGAGTGTTGAAGAACACTTTAGTGTTTAAAAACACTTTGTACAAAATAAGCATGGTGTCATGAAAAATTTGATGGTTCTTTTTAAAACCCAAAGTAAAGTTAGTGTTCCTAGGGCATGAAAGTAACAAATCCTTAGAAAGGGATTATAAGTTCTCCCCAAAAGTGTTTAAAAACACTTGATACAATGATATGGTAACTTCATAAAGAACCTTTGACTTTCACTTCCTTCCTTCACTTTTGAGCAAACAATTTATTTTTTAGGCAAATTTCAACAATTTTTAGATTTTTTCCATTTTTGGTAATTTTGCATTTATGACTTTGAGAGCCCTATTTTTTCCAAAAAATTTAAAAAACTAAAGTAGGATGAATTGCCAACTAAAATTTGAAATTGGAAATATGGACTTTGAGTTATTAATAGAAACAATTTTCAAAAAACTAGAAAAAAATTTAAAATGTAATTTTGAGGGTCAAGATCAAAGTTTGAAGCCCCAAAAATGTGCCAAGATGGCATCCAACCCATCTAGATTGGTTGCCAAATCACTTGCCATCTCATAAAGAAACCATCTATAAAATTTCAGCCAAAACCCACATCCGAGTCAAAAGTTATGACCTTCGGAAGTTTCGGCATCACAAAAAAAAAGTTAAAAATATCAGAAAACTCAAGAGCGGTGCAGTTTGCAAAAGCGGCGGAGTTTGGAGTGAAAGCGATGTTATATAGTGCCGCGCGGCTGACTTTGCGCTGCGCTCTGTAGAAACAGAGAGTGCAAAAACGACGAGACAAAGGCAAGCAACGAAGTTTGAAAAGCGACGAAGTTTGGAAAAGTAAGAGCGGTGGAGTTTGGAGGACACGCGACGCGCGGTGTTGGATGCGGTACAGTTTAGTGCCGCGCGGTGAAGTTAGGAAAATAAAAAAAATGACAGGCGAGAAGAAACACAGCGAAGTTTGGAAAATGAGCGCGGGTCAGTATGGCGTCGCTTCTTTGACCGCGGCGAAGTATTGCACCACGTCGCTGAAGGCGGCGCAATATAGCGCCGCGTGGCCCAGTTTGCCCGTGTTTGCACAAAAAATGTTAGAAACCGTGATTTTTTTTGAAAAAACGTGATTTAAAAATTTTCAAGCCTTCCTTCTAGTGCCAAAATGTGAACCCCAATCTTTTATACCTGCATAAACATGAGAAACAAACACATAATTAAATTAAATATGCATGCAAACAAGTATGAGAGATTCCCATGAAATCCATCTATTCAAACTAAAATTAGGAAAAATGGTGACGAACACAAATAAGAAATCAAATTAAATCCTAATCAAGCCAATAGATTGATGATCCCATGGGGGAATTGGTGCCAATGAAGTGTTGCAATTGGCCCTTTCCCAATTCCTAAGTTGCAATGTTGATTGAGTGAGCAATGGTCAAATCTCCAAAGAGATTTGAGCATAACTTTGTTACAAATCCTTGAAGATGATGAATGGTTGATTGAAATGGGCAAAATTGGCTCTCAATGTGAAGAGAGTAACTTTGCATGTAAATTGTGGATGAGGATGAAGTTGAGTAGAGTAAGTTTACTCAAATTGTGGATGTTTGAATGAGAGGAAGAGTCTCTCATTTATAGATTTCAATCTTGGAAGAATGAGTGAAAATAAGCAATGTAGGATCATTCAACATCTAATGGCCAAGTGCCATTTGTCAAGATGTGAATGGTTGAGGAATGAGCACATTTTGGTCAATGTGCATGATAAATGCCATGAGATTCAAATTTGAAATTTGAATGTGACATGTGAGAGGGAAAAAGAAATGGAGTTAATGTCACTTGGCTCAATGCACAAGGACATGTAAGAGACATTGAATGCCTTGTTGGAAGGACCAAGTCCACTTGCATTTTTGAATTCAAATGAGGGAATATTCCATTTTGATGTTTTGTGAAGGAAAATAGATGAATTAATAAATCAAAGTAATTGATTTATTGTGCAACTTGCATTCTCTAGAGGATTTTAAGGAGAGGGATTAACTTAATCATGGTTTAATTAATTTAATGAGGAATTTAAGAGATGTGACAATTTAGACTTAAATTTATGAATTGATTTAAGTCCAGAATTGAGAGGAAATGATTTATTAAATAAATGATTTGATTTATTTAATCTAGAGGGAATATGTTAGATTAAATCAAATAAGGTTTAATTTATTTAATTTAATAAAAGGACTTAAGAGATTTAATTTAAATAAAGTGAATTATTTAAATGAACAAAGAGAGATGATTAATTAAATTAAATTGATTAATTTAATCACCAGAGGAGAAAGACCTAATTAAATAGATAAGGATTGATTTAATTAAGGGATGAAAGGTGTTGATAAGCTGAAAGTATGATTCAAGACGAAATGATGTTAGTAGGATCAGAATCAGGTGCATGTATATTTTCCATGTCTACATTTTGCCCCTTTTTGAAGCAATGTACTTGTTGCATTGATTCAAAGAATAAACTGTTGTGATTAAAGTTAAGGAAAAAAGATAAGAAATTGGAAGGCACTATGGATGGAATGATGAAGAGTGTCAATCACATCCGAGACAAGTTGGGGAGTGCAACTCAAACGATTTTTGAAATCTTTTTCCATCAAAGTTGTTCTACATCATCTTAGCCAGCATATGAAGATTGCAGTTCAAGCTCACAAATTGTTGAAATGGAATTCAAGTTCTGTCAAAGCTTGATGAATTGCATTGGCATGTTGAAAATTTGACTTATGTTGTGCCTAGTGGAGAAGATGTATGTTGCATTTCCATTGCTGATATGAAGTTCATTAAGTTTTCCTTGGAGGAAATCAAATCAAGTCTTTTGCACATCATTTGTGTTAAAGACATAGTGGCCAAAATTGTCAACAAGGCATTGGAGTGTAACAAGCTCACCAAAGCCAAGTTGCAAGAAGTGCATGAGACTTTAATTGAAGCAGAGAATCAGATTTCTGCTGTTCAATATTCATGGGAGCAAGAAAACAAAAGAAGAGCAGAAGAGCTTCAGGTAATTCTTGATGAGCTTGATCTCATACAAGAAATATATGATTTGGAATGTTGTCCCAAGAAACCGAAGCATTCATATTCTCATTGACAAGTTTTTCAGGCATTTGACAATATCTTGTATGAAGAAGATGCTAGTAGGATTTATGAAAATCCTCTTTTTGAAAATAAAGAAGAAATTTCTTCAAGTAATATCGAAGAAAGAAGAAATTTCAATTGGTCTTTCAACAGGGGAGAGGTGGTTTGAGAGCTTCATGAAGAGGAATCTACTGCTGCTTTTAGTACATCCATTTAACAAGGAATGGTAAACCAAGGAACATTAAGAAATGAAGATGTTCTTTTGATTCAACAACAAAGAGTTGATTGGCGTATTGATGAGGACTTTATTTATTATTTGATGAGGATGCTTGTAAGGTTCTTG
The DNA here is from genome assembly GCA_007115665.2 of Sequoiadendron giganteum. NCBI lineage: Eukaryota > Viridiplantae > Streptophyta > Pinopsida > Cupressales > Cupressaceae > Sequoiadendron > Sequoiadendron giganteum. The sequence goes on from CM021109.1 coordinate 463,452,859, forward strand.
TCAGATTTCACTATGTCTCCATCTTCTCTTAGAACAACTGATTCCAAAATTATGTTTAATGAAGGATTCATGGAATCTTTCTGACAATGTATGACATAAGATTTTGGATTCAATTTTTTTAACGAACTTAGGTTTGTTGATTACTTCTTGGAGTTTCAAGAAGTGTTTATTCAAATGGAACGTGAAAATCAGAGGATTCATAGTTCTCCATCTGAGAAATGGTTCTTCATTGCCAATGGCTTGGGATCCTGACATTATTAGGCAAGGCAATATTGAAAATTTTAAAGGGGTTAAACCAACACATTGTCTTTTGAATGTAGTTGTGATTATTGGTTTTTGTGTTGGGAAAAGTCTTCAATTGAAAATCAATATTTGGGATATCAAGTATATTCTTATGAAGAATGGTATGCATAAAAAGAAGGTTGGATGGAGTGATAAGTGTCAAAATTTCAGTTTTATGTTTGTCGCCTCCTTCTTTCTTGGTCATTGGTTCTTTATTTTTGATCATAAATTGGTGTTCTGGAAAGGAAATATGATCAGAAGTTGGTTTGTGGTGGCATGGGGACCCTTGCTGAAAGTGCCACCAACCTTGTTCATGAGCAACTATGACAAATTTGATGAGATTCTTTTTTCGTAGCTGCTGTCTACCCTCTTGGATGCTGATTTTTCAAAAATCATATCTCAAGATGATTATTTCAGAGCTGTTTGACAGTTGGTTAGTTCAATTTCAGGTCTCTCCATCTCTTATTTGGACTGAAGGTTTGCCTCAACTAAGCAAGGGAATGATTTAGTATAGTCAAAATTTAGTTATGGGTTGTTCTTTGATAATAAACAGTGGAATTCATAATAACATCTCATACATTATTGTTTGGGGCAACGAGTTATTAGTTGATTTGATTTGTCAAATTAAGGCTCATGAAGTGAAAAATGTGAAGATTTCTTGGAGTCTTTCCAGTGAATGTATATCCCTTTGGATTGAGATGGAGTATGGAGCATGGTTCGTTGTTTGGAATTGGTTTGATGACTTGTTTGAAAATATTTTTGTTGCTGATCAAAATTATGACAACGAGGTTTGGTGGTCCTACAGACTGATATGTGACCTGGGCACTGACATGTTTGGTGCATCATCTTTTGTGGATCGAGTTATGTTGCTCCACCTTGATTTTGTAATTAGAGTAACACAACGGATTAGAGGAGCAGTGTTCCTGAGAATGATTTGGAATCTCAGAATCACTTAGGTTTACAATTTAGCAGCTGAGGATGGGGAAGCCAATGTTGGCTTTTTGGAGTTTTTTCCCATGGTGATTCAGTTTAGTTTTCATTTGGTGGTCTCTTGTGTTGGCATCTAGCAGTGCAGTTCTTACATCAGTTGGTGCTATCGATCTCCTAGGTTGATTTTGGACCTTGGGATCATGTTCAGTTTCAGTTGGTTTGGCATAGTGATTTTGGAATGCCATTTGAGTTGTTTGAGGACAAGCAATTTTGGGAAAGGCAGACTGTAATGTTCCCATTTTTTCCATTCACCCTTCAATGCTTGATAGCCTATTTCTGGAAGCCCATAGGCTTGTCAGAGGTAAAATTAGGGTTTCCTATGCCATTGGGATTTTGGAGCAGTTTTGAGGGTTTGCATGTATGAGTTTTTGATGCATGTCCGGTGATGTTTTTTTGGTTTTTTGAGAGCTTCGGAATGGTGTGACATGCATCTCCATCAGACAACCTTTTCCGAAACTTGCTATTTTAAGCCAGCACATTGGAGTTTCGAGATTTGGAGTGCGAATTCTTTATGGGTTTTCTGAGAGCTTCACAAAGGCATGACATGCAAAGTGAGCAGAGCAACTTTTCAAAATTTACTATTTTTAGTGTTATATTTTTAGCAAGAATTCAGTCTGCAACAACACAGTAAGCTTTTCACTTTGAGCGGAGCAGTTGAGTTTTCCCTAATTTGGCTTTTTGAGGTGCATTTGTGAATAAATAATTTATTTAAATCATTTAATATTTTATGACCTTGGCCTAGCATAATAACTCCATGTTGTTTTTAAAAGTGGTCATAAAAGGGAGGACATCTCATGAAATAAATATTTAATATTTCTAAAGTCAGTTAATTATTTTAAGGATGGGACGCCAATTTGGAGATGGTTATTATTTTATTAAAATTTTATTATCTCCCTAAAATTTGGACGTCAAAACAAGAGGGAAGAAATATTTTAAAAATTAAAATATTTTCAAGAGCAAGAAAGGGAGTTTTTTATGGAGAAGCTGAAGGGTCACCTCAAAACTTATAAAAGAATACCTTTGCTCTCTCATTTATTATCTTGGAAAAGTGTTGTAAAGTTATGTTGCTGAATTAATTTCAAAATCCGGTTAAGAGAAAGCTTAGCAAGTTTACTCCATTCTTCGGGCTTGAAACTATGGTACCCTAGATGGTTGTTTGAGAATGTGCTTCATCCAAAAGTGCATATTGTGCATCAAAGTGAAGATATTGGTGATAAATTCTAGTTTTAATGTTGTTGGTACACATACAGCTGAAGTCAAATTTTGTTAGCAACTTTGTGAATAAAATTTATTTGATTCTGGGCATTTGTGTTATGTCATTGTTGACCTTGGGCGACCCTTTCCATGGAAGCTGAGATTTAAATTCAAAGAACCTGATTTTTAAGAGCAAAATCACCCTTGCAACCAAGTCGTACCCTCTTAAAGCACATCGGAATTCGTGCCAAATAAATAAAAGGGCTTTGATGCTTTTTTTGTTTAATTCTTGGGCACCATACTCCTTAAGAGCCTTTGCAAAAGATTTTAGTCAATTCAGAGGTAATTTGGTGAAGTTATGAACATTTAAGTGAGTTTACAAGTTGCTGGTTATTCATTTCTAGAATTGCAGATTTATATCAGAGTTGTTTTCAATTTGAATTTCTAGTCTTTTCTTCATCAATTATTGATTGATATCTAATGTGGAATCGTCCAGTTTCTTGGTGCTTTGAAATCATTGTAATATTCGTGTAATTTGCAACTCTTTCTCATATTGTAAAATTGTAAACAGTAGTATTGTTCTAGTTTATTATTGCTGCAATTGTTTCTTAATTTCATATTAAGCACCCCTAGATGGTATACCGCTAGTGTGGAGAAACAAATTGTTTAAGTTTTCTTGTACCTACGGTCAAGTGGTGAATTCCCACTCTTGAGTGGATGCCTGCCGTAGCAGATGAGTTGCTTTATTTGTAATTTCATTCCCCCCACTGTTTTAGTGGAAGTTTGGAAAATCTTTCATGACTGGTTATCCGCCTAAGTTCTTTCAGTGTTGTAATTAGTACTCCACCATATGTTAACACCTTGCCTTCTAAAGGATCTTGTGTGCACATTCTTGGTGTTGAGTTTAGTTCTTCTCTCTCATATTTAATCAATTCAGTTATGGAGTTAATTAGATCCTAGGGATCCTCTGACCATATGCCCGCCCCTCCTCCCTCATCAGGTGTTAGGGTGCATTCTTGGTTAGAGTTACCATTCTGCATCGCTTGGTTTGAAGCTAACCTTAGCGGGTGCATGGTTACATTGTATTTGAAATGAAAAAATCAAGAAAAAATTGAGTGAGCAGTTTACACCTTTCATCAAATCTTCTAGAGGTGGGAGTTGTCCTTGAAGAAATTTTCCTAAAAGACCTTTTAGGCTCTCCTGAATATCCACCCCTCTCTCTATCTTCAAATATTTTTTGGCATTCAACTTGTTAGACAATAATAAGTTGGCAAATGGATAGACACTAACCAAGCCCCCTTAATGTGTTAGGGCCCATTGCAAGTATTGGCAATAAGCGTTGCCATTGATGTGAACCTGGTTTGGGTTGTCATTGATGTCAAGATGTGTTATTGAAGTATGCACATGCTCCATAGCTAGTTGCTACATAAGTGGATATAAGTTCAGACATGTTTGCATAGCAGTATAATGAAGAATGGTGATCTAAGTATGTTGCGGAGGATGAAACTCATGTCCTAATGTGTCTACAATATGTCTACCTCGATATCATTCCAAATTCATGTACCACATGTTGAGATAGGTTGCAGAAGATTGACTAAGGCATCAACTATGTATGCCTTAAGGCAATATCATGTCCTTTTGGTCCATATCCATATGTTGTGCAAGATTCTCTCTTGCAGTTCAAATGAAATGATGGCGATGCTATGAAGATATTATATCCAAGAAATCAAGTCTTCAGACTTTCCACAATCAAAGTTATAGTTGATAGTGTTCTGGTTTGTGCCTGAACAATGTAATGCAAGATTGTGTCTTATGATTCAAATGATTAATTTATATATATTTTTTGTTAATAATTATTTAGATATAAGTATTATGAAAAAATAAGTTAATAAACATTAAAAATTACAAGTTAATTAAAAATATTAGTTAATTAATAATTATAATAATTATTATAATATTTTTGAATATTATATTATTTAAGTGTGCATATTCTATTTGTAAAGTATGGTTTGTTTATGATTATCTTTTTGCCTTTGATTTAGGACCATAAACACTAGAATAGCTACTTTTTCTTCAAATTTTACTGTTGAAAAATAATGTTAGTGTTTTTTAATGTAAAAACACATTATAATAAAGTTCAATAAATAAGAATTAAATTATATTTTCATTAAATTACAATATTATGGTATTATAATGTGAAATTAAAAAAAGCAATCAATTAATAGTTATAATTCTTAGGATTGCGTAAAAGCAGTTTGGGGCACAAAGTTCAAACATTATGTCATAAAAGACAATTCAAATTTCAAATCCAATGTTTCATGGATTTTTTTTGACAACTTGCCATATTCCCCCACCACCAAAAACAAAAGCTGCAATTAATATTGGATATAAGAACAATTTTACTTTTAAATTTTGAGGATAAAATAATTTGGGCCCCATCTAAGTCAAGACAATATAATGTCAAACAGGGTTACAAATCTTTGACCTTTGAGGACATAATTCAATTATGTAAATGGTCGTATAAGCTTTGTTGGCACTCATCAATTCTCCCTAAATCAGGTGCTTTTGCTTGGTTAGGTCTTCACAACCGGGTTCTAACAAGTTGTAGGCTTTCTGGGTTGGGATTAGCCCAACAATTTAATTGCATTCCATGTGGTGCCTGCCAGGAAATAATGGATCATCTCTTGCTCCATTGTAGTTTTGCTCAAACATGTTGGAATTGGATCCAAAATAAAGTCCATTGGCATTCCCCTTGCCAAACACCATTTTAGAGTTATTTTGAGGCATTATGGGTGGTGATCCCGAGATTATGGTTGGTTGTTGCTATATAAAGGTTCTCTCTTTGAGGCATTATGGGTGGTGATCCCTACCTCACTAGTTTGGAATAAATGGCTCAAACGTAACAAAAGGATTTTTAGAAATAGTTCCTCAGATTTGAAAACTTTCTTCAATAAATTGGAAAGGAATATATCTGAAGTAGTGATGGAAGATGTTGCAAAAAATCAAATCCATACAATGCATTCTCAAGTTGGGATAATGAAATGATAAAGCTTTGGCCTCTCCTCAAGGTTCCAAATTGAGGGGCATATTCTAATGTTCAAAAAGTGGACAAAAACATAATCAAATGGTGCACCCCATCCCCAAATTTTGTGAAACTAAACTTTGATGGTGCATCGAAAGGCAATCTGGGTATCTTAAGGTTAGGCACAAATGTAAAGCCCAAAATTGACTACCAAATACAAAACTAAGGAGAAGACACATCCCTAATTTAAGACCACAAATATAAAAATAACTCACATAAGTTTTTTTCCAAGCAATTATGGGAGGACCTAAGGGGTCAGACTTATGCCTTGGGGGCTCATCACTCAATGGTCTTGCCTATGTGACATATAGAGGCTTCGTAGTTTGACAAATTGAACTTTAATCAACACAAACTTGGACAAATGATAATAATGTATATAATCTAAGCTCAATTCTCACAAACAATTTGACAATAATATAATCATATATCCAATGTCACTAGTCCACACTATAATAATGGGAAACAATAGTTCAAGGTCAAAAAATTATAATTAGCCACACATGTAAATTATTCTAAGGTTTCTTCTAAAACAACTAGATGACTCACACAATCCTTATGTACAACTTGGTTGAGTTACCATAAATTAGCTTGACTCTATGCATGCATAGTACTAAAAGAACAATCCAACACATTCTATAGTGGATTATGACTTATTGGATATAGTGATCACTGGATACTCCTAACACATATACTCTGTAATAATAACAAAACAAAGAAAAACAATTACATCATATAAATCAATTCATAACATTAAATCTGCAATTTGCAGCCAAACAGGAGAGCGTTGAAACTATCATAACTTTTACATCTCTTAACCAAAATTAAAACTTCAATGTTCTATAAAAGGAAAAGAAAGAAGAACAAAACCCAAAAAACATTTTGGAATATTCTTGAACATGAGTGAGCAATTTTCTTTTTCAAATTAGCTCACTAGTTTTCTAGACAAATTAACAATTGAATTAAAACAATTCTAATTCTTCACCAACTCAATATGAACAAAGAAATACAAGTTTTCCTCACATCTTGCATATAATAAAACTTTGAAATCTATAAATGAAGATAACTATCATTGACTACTCTGCAATTTATATATAAAGGTAACTATCATTGACTACTATATTTTTGGTTTGCTTCCCAAATCATATTAGGATTCCTCTAAACAAGCAATAATACATATTTACTTTGACCATTGTAACAGAATACTACATGATTAAATATCAAAATAATTAATTACTAAAATATTTTATAAATCAGTTTATTATAACAAATATGTTTGTAACTTAGAAACATGGTTTAAAAAAAATACAATTTATAAATATTAATGATGTAAATGTCTAGAGTATATGAGAGTAGAAACTTCAATTCTTCATTCCTGATTTTCCCTAATGAGATATCAATATAAAACTACAGTTTATAAAATGGGAAAAAAAGGGCATCCTATGGATCTGGAGGTGCATGCAAGTACAATAAAGTCCTTGGTGCAATTAAAAAATAAATCCACCCAATTAACAATTAAATTTTTGGTAATGTGCAGGCATTCTGAAAATAGTAACTCAATTTCATCATAAATTCAATTATAAGTGGTCAAGATACCAATAAATTCTTCTGGAAATTCCTTCAAATTCAAAAATATGAGCAACACAAAAAAATGACATCCTACAATGAGCTGGACATAATGGCATCCGATTAACATTAGGAAAACTCAATAAGTTGGCTAAAATAGTAATAGATATTCTATGCCACAGATCTTTAGCCGATAGGCTATATAGTGTGGATGTTGGGCCAAAACCTGTCTCACTCCTGTAACCACTCAGTCAAGTAAAAACCTCTCTTCTGCCTTGTAAACAGCCAGAAAACCATGTGGAGGTTATCACAAAGTTGTTTCACGTCTAATCTCACAAAAAAAAAATGCTTGATTTCCTTGTCTGACGCCAGAAACAACTTGCAAGTCTGATGCCAGAAACAAGTTTCACGCGACCAGTATACAGTCCTTTTTCTACTAGAATTCTGTTTTCTTCCATTCGTATACAGTCTTTTTATGCTGATATTTTGTGTTCTTCGATCGTTTAGGAGTCAATGCATTTAAAGAAAATCTAAATCTTTTCACTGGTGGTAGATTGCTAGTAGATTGGATTGCTATCTCTAATTAAATGCCGTATCAAGATCAATCAGGGGTCCGTCAATCAGATTGCAGTAAATGTGAAGATATTTTTTGTCTAACTTTGCCACCGCCCTAACTCCTGCCGACTCTAACACCGCTCAAAATTGTTCTTAAATACATATCAAATCTATTTATTTTGCAACAAATGCTTTGTAGTTCATTGAAGTAAATTGAAAGGGTTTAGAACTTCTTGACAGGCCTGAAGTGGTGCCAACAAAAGTTGCAGAACATGGGGAGAAGAAGAGCCCGGTAACAACAAACATGATAGAGGCATTATTTTGCAATCCAATTGTGTGGAACAACATCAGAGCATAGAAAACAATGAAATTGATGCTTGTAAGCTTCTGAAAAAAATCAAAGGCCACTACCATTACAAGTTGTGGCATATATTTTCTTTATATCATGTTACTTAAGGGATGCTTCACCATTTTTTATGTTTTCTTTGCATCCATTATGTCCCTCAGCTCCTCTTCAACTTTTACAGTGTTACAAATAATCTGCAACTCATCTAGAGGCCTCTAATTTCTTACCCTTACTCTTTGTGGTGCTCTTTGGGAAAGAATGACTGCCATTGAACTTCTTTTATTTTGGGCTTCAATTTTGATGTCCATATCCTACAATTCATCATATATTTTGGGTTTGTCAATCAGGGTCTCCACAATGAAAGCTGTTATGTTTCATTGCACGAGCTTATCTCATTTGAGAATAAAAATCTCATGGAATAGATACTTTTGTTTCTTATTTGAAAAAAATCATTTTTTGATATGAAACTTTCACCTTAGTCGAGCCGACCAGGGATCTTCTTAGCCAAACAAAATTCTTTTAGTATCGTTGGCTTTAGTAACATATCTCAGCCAAAGGATTGCCTTTAAATGCAGACTTATCCTTTCCTCCCTATGGTCCCTACTGGAAATACATGGAGAAAAGCATTTCACCCTCATTCCCTTGTGTTGAATATATAAGATATGTTTTTGAGTAGTATAGCAACTAGATGGTAGCTTCCGATCAAACAAATACTGAAAAACCAACTTTAATAGGACTGAAAATAGCACCTTTTTCCAAGGATCAAATCTAGCAAGATTTATATTTTTAGTTACCATACACAACTTCAGGAAAGAGAAACGAGTGATTCAATCTTGAATCCCTTGATTACTGATCAAGAGCTGCATCAAAAAGTAGCTTTAAAAATATCACTGTTTTAGACTTACTAAAATCTTGAGCCTGAGACAATCTTAAACAAAAATACTGGTTGTGAGTTAAATTTGTGTCACGCCCCATACCAGTCTCCTACAACTATTGCTTCCATCTATTCACAATGAACAAAAATTAGATTGTAAAATTTCTGCAACCTTCCAGACAAAATAGTGCATGGCGATGAGAATGAGGAAATCGATGTGGAGTATACTACCGAGTCAAACGTGGAAGGCATGCAATTAGCAAGTGTCTCCCTGTGGATCCTGTTAATAGATATATTGCCAATATATATACCTTTATATATTAGGTATGAGGTTGAGTTGGTTTGACCACGGTGGAGTTTCATGGCAAGTTAGAAATCAACACCCACTTTTGAGTTATATTTCTGTTTAACCAGACTTTGGATGCTCTATTGACAACTCAAATGTTGCACCTATCTCACAGAAGAAAGCAACAACTTGACGATATTATAAGATAGAGAGCTGGTTCTATTAGTAGGTTGAAATCCTCAATTGTAGGTGGTCCTCATAAAAGAGGATAATATTGGAAATATACTATTTTCCTCTATCCATCAAAATTTTAACAAATTTGCTACTTAATCCAATGTTTGCTATTGTGCTACACCCTTTAGAATATGAAGTCAAGAGAAAACTAAAATGTGATTTACTCATGGCAGTCTTAGGGTGGGGTCTCATGGAGGGGGGTTTCCTGAAAAATTTCAATGGATGCTGCTGAGAATTTTTAGGAAGATTTTAAAGCTGGTGACCCCATGAATGTAGTAAGGCAGTTCAGTTTAAAATATCATCTCAATTATTTTACATAGTAACATTTGTCAATTTAAAAAGGCATGGTAGAATAAACAAAGATTTAAGTTGCTGATTGTCTAAGTATACACAGATCATGAGTTTTAGAGGAAGATCTATGTATAGAACTTTTAAAGGCTTAAATCATTATATTTTCTAAAAATATGTGATTTCAACAAAAATCAGTTCCTCTCAGAAATTGTAAACCAACTTTGTGGGATCACCCACAAATAAAAATCCTAAACTGTAGGAGCAATCTCTAGCCCCACCCTATTTTCACCCCCTCAAATTTACAACCCTAAATTGTAGGAGTTGCTATTCTTCAGGAAAAGATTCCAATTAATCCTAGAGCAATTTTTTTTTAACTTCATGAGACCTCCTGCTCCTTAAAAATAGATCCCGAAGGGCCTCCATGGGATCCCACTCTTAAGTCTCGAAAGTGAAACTTTGGCCCACCAACTCTTGTAATTCTCACGCATGAAAATATTTGCTTGAATTTCTCTAAGATCTAGGTGGGAAAGAGGGAAGGTAGTAATTAAAGAAGAAGTAGCAAATGCATTAATGTATTGATGTAGGATCAGGATTTTCACTCACCTGTAAATCCTCTGCAGCAAAATCGTCAATTGCAAATCTGGAGAGGCGCTTCCCTTACCATACTCTGCCCGAGTAAAATCCATGTTGTTGTTTTGATATGACCATATCTGTACATTAATTAGGGGAAGGTAGCGATATCTCAACTTGGTGTATGTCTTGAAGGCATGTAATGTGTTAAATTAACCAACTCATTATGCTATCCACCTTAGGAAGACCCAACATCGGGTCAACCACTTGCATTCACTAATAAGGCATAGTTTTGGTGGTGGTTATAATGCACTTCCATCGTGTAAATTAGTGTTTGTTAGCATTAGGAAGAGAGAATTTAGAATTTCCTTTTTGTAAATTGGGTACTTTTTGTTTTACTTTTTCTCTTTTAATGACGTTTATCTTGCATTCTAATCTTTTTCAGAGCATATAAAGGTTAGGAAAAAAAAAGGGTCCTCACTATGGTTGAAGATGTCAATAGTTATGGTGGGGTTCTATGGAGGGGGCTTTCTAAAAAAAATCAGTGGGTGCTGTTGAGATTTTTTAGGATTATTTTAAAGTGGGTGGTTCCATGAATTTTGAAGCATAGTTCAAGTTTAAAAATTTAAGCTCCTATATTTATGGAAGCTGGTGGTCTCATGAACTTTATTATTTTGCATATACAATTCAGTAGAGTAAATAAATATAAAATAAAATAAAATTAGTTGCTGAGAATTTTAAAACCTCACATGATTGACAAATGGGAAAAATAATCCTAAATTGGTGGGGCAATTTCTAGCCCCACCCCTTTTGCATCCACTTAAATTTTTGAACTAAAAAGTAGGGGCTACAATTGTTGAGGAAAAGATTCTAATTTATCTTATAGCATTATTTTTTTGGTTTCATGAGACCCCCTACTCCTTCAAAATAGATCCTAAAGCCCCCCCATGGGACCTCACCCTCAGTGATGGTCTGTTATTCTTAATATTATTGTATATCACATAATTATAAACATTCTTTGATAGATATTTGTTAAAAAAAATAGTTTAAGTCTAAGTATTTTTAGTTTTCCTTATATTTCAATGAGCTTTTTCTTCTAATTCAAAGATAAATTAAAATACTAACATTCAAATGGTTCACATTATTATTTTCATTTGTCTAATATAATTTAGGTTGAACATGTCATGAGTTTTTCTTATTAGCATAATCCATCAACTATATTATCCATGATAAAACTCTAGTGTGCTAGTATATGATCATGAAAATTTCAGAAAATATAAAATAAAGGTGCCACTCTAAGATTTTATAAATGAAAGGTTTGAATTTGAATGGATATTAATAGCAAACAACAACATTTCTCTATCAAGAGTACAAATGTAGTATGATTAAACACACAAACAATGTAACATTGGGTGCTTGGCATGCTCAATTGAGTTAATCTAAGAGTTTGTGAAAAGTTTCTTACTAATAATATTTTCTGAAAGAAGTTATTTATACATCTAGGATTTTGAAGAAAATTAGATTACTATTCACTTTTAAGATTGGGGTCTAGATAAATGCATAGTTAAATTGCCTTGATATGTATATGAATGTCAACAAACATGTGATATGGAAAGAACATTTTTTCAAAATCTTTCTACACATATGATATAGTTGGAATATGGCATCAATAACAATAAAGAGCATGCCTCTTTAACATGTTAATTTACATATACTTTTCTATTGGCGTAACCCTTGCACCCCCTTCTGGGGCAAGTGCTAGTTTATGCAATTATCAGAGTAGAACTTTGCTCTAGGTTGCTAGATCAAATGTTTTAATCACAATGAAGGTGCATTATTGATTTTTTTGAAGAATAGATTGTCATGACACACCAACAACAGTTGGAATAAATGATAAGACATTTTCACCTAAAAGCTGGAATAACAGATCACATGGGGACACCTAAGACCAACTTAAAACACTACATGTAAGAGGCATTTTGTCTACAAGTAAACCAGAACACTATACAAAGTTACAAACCAAAACCTTTTAACACCACTCAAGTAGGTACAAGTTTGACTAGAGTATAGTTGATGAATGCTTCTATTTATCAAATAATAAAAATAAATACCTGCACTAGTATTGGAGAAAAGGGCTGGCGACAAATTCACTATCAGCAATTTACTGATGGAAAATTCACCGACATTGGAAAATTCATTGTCAAGTAAAAATTAACTGCATTTATTTTTTTGGATATGAATGTTTTTAAAAATTTAAGCAGCATTTACAGGGTGTTGAACCCTTTACACAGGGCTCAAAGGCCAAAAAAAAAACATAGTTCAAGAAGAATCTTGAACTAGAGGAAAAACCAACAACAACTGACAGACAACTATAGAAACCCATATAGATTAAATAAACCCATAAACATAGGGGTCAAGGTTGGCACCATGAGCCTGGGGCCGAGAAGTAGCAACGGATCCAGGGGGGTCTAGGCAGACTCCACCAGACTTGGGCTGAGAAGCAGCAACAGGGGCCTTCTTCTTTCGAAGGACAATCGACCAAGGAGGCCCGGAGTCAAGAACCACTGGGGAAAGGAGTGGCTCCACTCCAGACACCAAAGGAGGCGGAGCACACAAACACGAAACATCTAAAGGGACAACAAAGGCATCCGACAGAGGGCAGACAGAGACAACAACGTCAGCAGAGCAAACCAACACAAAATTACCAGTGTCAGCGGACTGGACAGGCACAGTCATACCAGCGTCACCAGAACGCTCCAAAAGAGGATCCACAGAAGGTAAGTCTGGTAGAGGATCAAAAGTATGTTCATCCACCCCCAACGAAGAATCAACCAAAGGAGAGCCCACCGTGAGGTGATCCAAGAGAGCATCCTTCCACCAAGTCGCGGCACCCTTGCGGCGGGCATGAGGACAGGCAGAGGCCAGATGACCCACCGAAAAACACCTCCGACACCGAAAGGGGAGACCCTCATAGTCAAGTAGCTGCTTCCATGGTCTGTCCTCCACCAACAAAACAACATCCCCATGGAGAGGCTTGGAGATGTCAAGATCAACAAGCAACCGAGCAACAGTGGTATGCCCAAACTCCCTGGTTGTGGAATCCACCTTTAGAAAACGACCAATGGTATTGCCAATGGCCTCGAAGCATGATTCCTCCCAAAACTGTAGAGGAAGGTTCGGTAGAAGGACCTAGATAGGTCTGGTGTTCAACGGCTCACATGACAATACATTAAAAATTGATTTATCTAATGAGGTAATTTTTTTGCCAAGGTAAATTTTACTTGGCAGTGAATTTGTCATGGCGGTGAATTTTCCCACAGTAAATTGCTGACGTTGAGTTTTTCGTTGGTAAATTGCTGACAGTGAGATCACACTATTCGTATGTGTGAAGTTTGGAGATTTGAGTAAATCTATGTTATTTTATATTGAATATTTGTTAATGTTTTTCTAGAATGTTATCAACTGAAAATATGGTGATAAGAAAATTTTAGAAATACAATAAACAGATCCTTGCAAACAAGTTACTCATATAAATAAAAACAATGAGTCAAAAAAATACATATCTGCTTGTGTAGCATCAAATTTGACACCGTACTCATGTGAAGCAACATACCTGATGAATTAATCAACGGTGCAAATAAAAAATAGTCTGAGATGCTTCAAAAAAAAAATAGAGAGAAAAAGCCATGTGAATTTGAGTTTTTATCTTGTTCAAACTCCTCTTTCCTTGATGCATGGCATTTAACTTTTCCTTGAAATCCAGGATTTAGAGTTTAGTTAGCAATTCAGTTAGTAATTAACTTAACGTGAGCTCAACTCTTGTCAAACCTTTAGATTTGTTTACTCATGGAAATCATCTTCATTAAGGGTTTTTATTTTGTTATTAGGAGCGACTATGAAGATATATGAACTTGTGCGAATTACATTTGTAATAAGAGTTTCTTTATGACCAAACGATATTATATCAATAATTAACAAATTTCTACCTTTTGTAAAATACAAAATTAGTAATAACTTTATAAGGAAAAATCCGTACTCATCAATTTGATACTTTTCTTAATTAGTAATGATAATATTTGATATTGAATACCATGATAATTTTGGTCAATAACCAACATTTTCTCTTTTATTTTCCATTCAATCATTATAACATTCAATATAAATGTCAAATTCTAATCATCACTTATTCAAAACTACTAACAATATTTTATAATCCAATAACAATTAGATATAATAATGACATTAAATAATAACAATAATGAAGACGGGTGTGGTTTGCAGATTCAATGGGCTGTGGCCATCCCTCCTGGACCTCCATGACTGGGTGGAGGCTTCCTGTAAGCCTTTAGTTGTTGGGGAAATTGATCTCTACCCTAGTGCCAGAGGCTTCTTTATTGCTACCTTTGGCTCCCCTCGTGAACGAAGTTGTGTTCTGGACAGAGGATGGATGTGGG